>JADLZK010008607.1:0-292367 GCA_015847255.1 Hyparrhenia diplandra | reverse complement strand
ACATATAGATATTTTTCTCTCAGCGCTTGTTATTACAGCAACTGCAACTGCACCGGCGCCACAAAATAAAAATGGCCTTTTGTAAATTCATCGAGAGAGACAGCACCGGGTGCTTGTTACACGGCAACTGACAATGGACATGGTAGCTTGTGGAAGGATCTCTACAACTCACCCCGCAGACGCATGCATCCCTTTATAAAAGAAGTTATCCGGCTACACTTTTCTTCCACCCCTAAAAATAGAATCTTTGTCTCCATAAAACCGCCCAAGCATAAAGATAAATAAATAAGGTCGCATGCACAAATGAAATGTTGAAGTCCATGTGGCGAAGTACATGATAGTACATACAGTTATACTAGAATCACGGAGTAGAATGAAAAAGAAAAACGGGGAAGAAAGAAAGAAATAAAAAGAAAAATTAGAGAGAGAGGAAATAAGAAGAACTGCTTGTGTAGATTTAGTTGGTTATGCCAAAGGTCACTAGCGCGACTTAGTACTGAGGAAAGTTTATCTTGAATTTTTAAATCACCAAAAACACCGAGATGCCCACGTTACTTGGAGAAGGCTAGAATTTTGGTTATGTTTTTCTCAGCCAAAAATTCGCAGCTTCATTGCATTTAAGGATAATAGTTTTTACAACAAATGTGGGCTCGAGGTAATAGTTTTACATTGGATTTAGGTCTCCCCAAATTTAACGACATCGCGATTACTTGCGAATGAGACAACCTGAGTTTGTAAGCACGGCTCGATTCAGCGATCGGCGGTGTGCTTGATGGTGGCTGACGCGATACTTGCGCTACATGGCATTGTGAAAACATCTCGCATTCGCTCTTTCCAAATTTTCAGTGCCACCAAGGCGAACAAGGTGTACAGCTCCATTTTAAGCTTGTCGTCGTGCCACCTATGCCGAGTCAATCGTCCCACCACTCGGCGTGAGAGTTGCCTCCACTTGCGGTAGTCGACGTCGAGTACCGCTAGGATGGTCCACCATATTTTGCACCGAGGCGGGTGCGGGAGGCGATGATGTGAGTCAATGGTCTCTAGTTCCCCGGTCACATAAAAGCGAGTGTCATTGCCCGCCACTAGTCCCAGTATGCCTCCTCACGTCCCGCGGTCCCAATAAGCGCCTCCCTAATTGGTAATTATGCGGCCATAGGAATATTCTCAGCCGAGCAATGCCCGTAATGCCCTTCGGATAAGCGCACCTGAGTTGGAGTGTGAAGCCATCTGTAGATACGGTAGAGTGACTTGGAGGAGTATTCTCCATTGGTCAACCATCTCCATATGTGTCGCATCCTCGCTTTCGTTTATGTGCACCTGCATGAAGGCCCTCTTTTTTCCTCTCCAGTGATAACAACAAGAGGAGACTCGTTTCTTGTTATATAATTGCTTATGGAACCAAAGAAATGGCACTGTTTACGAGAATAGCAGAACACAGTTCGTGGTGTTTTTCGCGGAGATTAAAACCGCTAATATTTGCCCCCATTTTCTTATTATTAATTAAAGCAAATTACATGCAACTGCAATGACTTCGACGGAGATCATCCTTCTAGAAGTTGATTTTATCAAAGTGATTAGTATTTAATATTTGCAAAAGAGCGACGGTGCTCATGGGCACGTAGTGACGATGTTAGCTCTAGGTTGTCGACGAGACTCGGAGGGGATCAGGCATCCAACTTGACGGACCAACTTGACGGACCTAAGACCTCCTTTTTCTCGCGAGAAATCACATGTAAAAATCCCCAAAAACACACGAGTTGCCGTAATGCATTTCTCGTCAGCATGAACTAGGAAATACTTGCTTCTTTGATGACAATTTCCCTTTCGCCAATGGAACGTTTCCCTCCACCGATCTAGTACCAAATAGGACCATCACGTGACGTGGTACAACGTACAAACAGGCTACAGGCGACTAATACCAGTAATTAACGAATAAAATTCATGGCTCCGGTCTCCGTTAGTTTAGCGATGTGTACGGAAGGCTATGGGTGCTAGACTGCTACTAGTTGGCTATGCTTTTGCTGCAAACAGCTGAATCCCCTGCAACTGCGAGTGGACTCCGCGAGAAGACAGGACAGGAGGATCTGACAGCGGGCGTCGACTAACAGTCAGACCAGGACATGCGCCACATCATTGCTGACTGCTGACGGGCCCACGCGAACACCAACCTGATCGCAGCTCAGCCAACAGTGGTGGGCAACGGGAGCCCACGTTGAGCTGTAAAAACACACGGGCACTGCACAGCGCCGGCGCAGACATCGCTCGGCAGTCCCCGCACTGCTCCCAGAGATCGGCCGGAGCGCCACCGGCGAATCGCATAGCGCCGAGAGCGACAAGTCCACGAGCTCGAGGTTCCGCTTTAACCCGGTGGCGAATCGGGCCTAGTCCACGGGTGTCGACGCAACAACCTCCGACACCGGGCGCTAGCTCGTCCACGAGTTAAACTTATGGATGGCGGTAAATGTGCTGAATCAGCCAGCCTGAGCGGATCGATTGGACGCCTGATCGATCCCTGTTGCTCTACAGTCCCACTAATGCGGTGAAGTGCGAGAGCGATACCGGTGTCTGTCACGCCACGTACTTGCATTGGGAGGTATATCTGGATCATACCAGGGCGATCGTGCACGCACACCAGTAACACCACCACCTGAAGTCCTGAATATGATCCACCAGATATCCAATGCATGAGGCCACCAAACATCGCAGGTAATTATAGTTCCCCGGATCGGTATCAGGTGCTTGAATAATTGTTATCTGAAGGAAAGGCGCTTAAATAATTCAGGAATATTAACTGTGTGTCTTTTTGCATGGTACATAATTGAGGCAAGAGGGATAAACAACATAACATGATCGACAACTGAAGACGATTTTTATTCTTGGCATGGAATCATGCATTTTCGAACCCATTCTTTGACGATGGATGCACGGCAGATTATTGGCCATTTGACATATACTCCATATATACCCTAGAACAAAATACATTCAGTTCACACGGACTACCTGGTACTAGTAATTTGGACAAAAAGCAACAGCACAATTAGGAGCAAGCAACGAGATTTGGTCTAGTCAATAAGACAATCAGACGTAGCCCATATGGAGGAATGCCTGCATTGTTGACCATATGATCTAGTCCATGATGACAAAAACAATGCCCCAGCCGCCGCCGAATGCAGAATGCCGCCCTCTCCTGCTGCAAGAGGGCCACAAGGCACACACACGTCTTTGACGCGAGCTTCTTGCCACTTTTCGCGGGTGAAGCGATATGATCCATCTCGCTCAAGGAAACCGATGACTACGGCGTCTCGCTTATAGCTAGCTGAACACAGGCTGACGGTTCTAGGTAGAGAAAGTGCCAAGCTACGGCCACTGCTGTGCTAAGGATTAATACTGAAGCCGGTCTAGCATGGTACGTCTGAAGAAAACGCCCGGCCGACCAGCAAGGGTTGAGTAAAGCGTGCAGAGATTTACCAAGAACAGGCTGAATTCCTTGCGTGATAAAAATGGGGGCTCTGCGGACAAGGCAAAACAAAAAAAACAAAAAAAAAAGGAGAAAATTCATGTAGTACGGAAAGCAGGCGCGACAGTCACTGTTTGATGGCGATGCCTCCCTGTGATGCATCTACCTAAGATACCTGCACGAGTGACATCACGTGAAGACGTGCAATACCCGCCCCCGGCCCCGCCCCCGGCCTTTGTTCTGCACATCAGCTGTAAGCCACACTACACCGCTCGGGGCACCTTTCTGAGCTCTATAAATGGCACCAACCCCTTCCCTCGTTCTTACCACCATTGCCGGCATCCCCTTTCTTCATTCTCGTTGGGCCACCTCGATCGATCACACCAGCAGCACACTGCCTCTTGATCGATCGATCGGCTTTGTCGCGTCGCATACAATAATGCTCAGTAGTAGAGGCTTTTACCTATCGTCGTCGAGTAGCCAGTGTTCTGATCGAGAGGAGGAAGGGAAGAAATGGTTAGGTGCGTATATATATACACTCTGTTTCTCGATCATCATATCGTCGTTTTTTTGTTGATTCACGCATCATCCCCAGCCTTCACATCTGCACACATGCAACAAGCAGTTTCAGCAGTTTGTTTGTTTTTTCCTGAAATTATCAGAATAGCCAGGTTCCATTCATCCATGTGGGAGTGGACATTCATAGAGCTCGTAGTAGAGCGACACTGTCGACTAACAGTATCTAGCTCAAATCCGATGGCTGCAGTCCCGCGAACGACGGCGAGCATGAAGATGAGGGCGCGTCGTGGAAGGGGAGGAGGGGGAGGTGATGAGCGCGCCGACGCCGAAGCAGGACAAGTGCTGCAGTACACGCTCGACGGCTCCGTCGACATCAATTTGGCCGGCGGCGGTCAGGGGAAATCGGGAGGATGCGGCTTGCCGGTGTGCTCTAATCCTCGGTATTATTCTGCTGTTTCAACCTTTAGCCTGCCCTAGCTAGCTTCGTCTGTGAATGAAAAGATATAATAGTGAAACCCGTAGTTAATTAACCTCCTACCACAATAAAAATCAACCTACCGAAAAGAAATCAAAGAAGAGAATTTTTTTTACGTCATGGACCTCCGGTTTACCTCTGAAACGTTTTTTTTTTTTTAGTGTGCGTGGTTCTGCATGCCGAGGTGACGCCGGCCATGCATGCAACTCCCGAACTGGGGGGGTTCTAGTCACGGGGAGACTGCTTGACGCACAATCACGACGCCACATTTTTAGCTAGCTATGGGGTGAAGGTGATCGATCATTAGAGGGGATGGAGGTCCGCCGCGATCCCTAACCAAGCAATCGATCTGCCACCGTCTGTAGCTAGTAGTGATATGTGTGGCTGCCGTAAGCTCATATAGGCCAACGCTTCTCTCGATCCATATAGCTTTGCTACTGAAACTAAAGCGATGGATCGATCGCATGTGCTTTGGCTGTCCGGCTTAGTTCAGCATTGCTTTCGATGGGAAGTGCCGGAAAGCCGAGATTTTCCCCATACTGTTTGTGGGTGCTTGTCGATCAACCTTTTGCCGGGTACTATGTGTATCGCTGCGTCTGTCGATTAGCCATCAGACCGGCTATATATACTCTGACACTTCTTGTTGATGACTAGTGGAAACGGGTTTCAATTCATCGTTTCAAAGACAAAAAGGAAGAAGCTAGATTAATTAGTGGTGGAAATCGACGTGCTGACAAGGGTGGTGTGTGTTGCAGTGAACCAGGCCTGGCGACGCTGGCCTTCGGCGTGAACGTGAACCTGGTGCTGTTCCTGACGCGGGTGCTGGGCAGAGCAATGGCGACGCCGCCAACAACGTCAGTAAAGTGACGGGCACCGTGTACATGTTCTCTCCTCATCGGAGCCTTCCTCAGCGACTCCTACTGGGGACGCCACAAGACCTGCGCCATCTTCCAGGCCATCTTTGTGCTCGTGTAAGTCTCCACGTCTACACTATATATTCTTTAATCGATCTGCAAATCTCTACCGATCGGCGTGTACATGTCGGAAAGAGTACGTTTTCACGTTGCCATGCATCTGGACGACGACACTGTATACCGGTTGTCCCCTGTTTCTACTTTTGTCCGTGCCCTAAGCTTTTGGTACAGGAATCATTGGTTCCTGACGTATACGTGCAAGCGAACACATGTTCTTCGTAAACCTCCATAGCACGGTATCCACTCTGTTCGTCCACAAGTAAAAAGCTGAAGTGGACGGTTCAGAGTATTGTGCAGGTATCCACTATGTGCATGGACCCAAATAGACAATCTTTTTCATTGCTGCGTACATCGATCGATCAAAGCTAGATTACACGGCCGGAGACTAACTAGTGCCATGCTTGCAGGGCCTCGCGCTGCTGTCGGTGTCGTCGCACCTCTACCTAATCCGGCCGGACGGGTGCGGCATGGAGCACGAGCCCTGCGGCCCGCACTCCGGCAAAGGAGCTGGGGATCTTTACATCGCGCTCTACATGATCGCCTTCGGCAACGGCGGGTACCAGCCCAACATCGCCACCCTGGGCGCCGACCAGTTCGACGAGGACGACCCCGCCGAGGCGCACCCCAGGTCTCCTAGCTCAGCTACTTCTACCTCGCCCTCAACCTCGGCTCGCTCTTCTCCAACACCTTCCTCAGCTACCTCGAGGACAAAGGCAGCTGGGCGCTCGGCTTTGGCCTCCACGGCCGCCGCCGCCACCGCGCTCCTGCTTTTCCTCAGCGGGACGCTCCACTACCGCTACTTCCAGCCCGGAGGCAACCCCATCGGGGGAGGATTTGCCAGGTCGCCATCGCCCGCGCGCAGGAACTGGAAGGCCAAGTCCACGACCGGGGGTGGTCAGCCTGTACGAGGGCGACGAGAAGGCCGGCGGCAGGAAGCTTCTGCACACGCAAGGGTTCAGCTTGGACCGCGCGGCGCACGCGGACACGGACTCAAGCTCGGCGCGCGCGACCCCCGGAAGCTATGCACGGTGACGCAGGTGGAGGAGGTCAAGAGCATCCTGGAGGCTCCTCCCCCATCTGGCCTCCTGCACCATCCTCTACCCGTCGTCTTCACCCAGATGGCCTCGCCTTTGTCAGGCAGGGCGCCGCGATGCGCCGCACCACCCCTTATCCGGCTTCCGTCCCGCCCCCTCCAGCATGTCGGCCTTCGACATCCTCACCGTCGCCGCCACCATCTTCCTGTACCGCCGCGCCATCTGCCCGTTCCTGGCGCGGCATACCACCGGCCGCTTCCGGCTGGCCCCTCCGAGCGTAGAGGATGCGGCCTCGGCCTCGTCTTGGGTGCCCTGGCCATGACCATGGCCGAACGGTCGAGCACTTCCGCGCGCCAGGCCACTGCGGTTATGAGCATGACCTGCACATCATGTGGCAGGTGCCGCAGTACGCGCTGATCGGCGTGTCGGAGGTGATGATGTACGTCGGGCAGCTCGAGTTCTTCAACGGCCAGATGCCCGACGGGCTCAAAAAGCTTCGGGAGCGCGCTTTGCATGATGTCCATGTCCCTCGGCAACTACTTCAGCGACGTCATCGTGAGCGCGGTCACCAGGGTCACCACGACGCGAGGGCGGTCCGGCTGGATCCCGGCTGACCTCAACGAGGGGCCACCTTGACAAGTTCTACTTCCTGCTCGCCGTGCTAGCCGTCGCGGACTTCGCGGTGTACCTCGTGTGCGCGAGCCGTTACGGGAGCGGCAAGGTGGACGGGAGGAGTAGCGACGACGAGGAGGGAGGGAGCGGCCGGTCAGGTGACGTCCCCGGCTTACGCATGACCATCGCCGGCCGGTCAATGCCATTCTTGTCTTCTTGAGGTGGAGGCTGGCACAGGCTGCAAAAATCGATCTCGAGGGCCATTGGTTTATATACTTCCATTGATGACGATAGCTCAAGCATGGGGCGGGCGCGGTGATGATATATGATCCCCTAAAAGAATAAGCACTAAACCAGAACTAGCTACATACTACATGCTGCTGCATCATGCTCGCGTTTTTGGCCAATGTAACAACAGACCATGACTGTTACTGACCAAGACTCTTCTTTCTATCATTGCGCGGTCTACAGTGGTTTGCACATGCAGAATTCAATATTGGGGCTAAAAATTGGTCTAAATCAGCTGTAGTTGGCTAGCTAGTTCAGTTAGCCCACCTATTACCCCCTCCTTTCTATGTTCTAGAGATATAATTTAAGCTACAATTAACTAGCTAGTAATTAGCTCATGCTTAATGCTATATATTTGTACATCTTTGTATACTATGAAGGCATGAATCGTTTAAAAGAGCAAATAATTCTTTCTCTTGTTTCTTTCGTTCGCCGATTACTCTCAAAATGCACAAACCACCTCATCTACTCTGCCTTATACATTTGCATCCACACACACCCGAGCACTACTCTCGAAGTTTGCTTTCTCCTTGCTTCGTCCCTTTCTTCTCCGCGGTCACACATCGCCTCCCTTCCGTTTTCACAACTAGCCTCTTCCTAGTTAGCCCGTTGTCTCTGCACGTGGCCACACCTACCATATACATCGCCGCTCGTAGCACTGAACTTTGCTGACCGACTTCTACCCCCTGCAAAGCATGTAACATTCTCAAAATATTAGGGGCCCTAAGTACGGTAATTGCAAAATTATTTTTCTTGATTATACTTCTCAAGCATTTTCAACATCTTACTATTTTTGTAAACAAAAATTATGCATGGCATATCTATTTCATACGCTAAACTTACAACAAATTTTTTTGTTAAGCTAAAAGTTTCCAAAAACTCGTATTAGTGTTTGCATGAAGTCGAAAAATGTTCCATAATTACTGATCACCATTTTTGAATGCACGTGCACACTCTTGGCTTCCTACTCTTCATTTTTGATTAGCTGGCCTCCTTTGCAAGAGCACTCATACAGGTTAATCACATGTCTGGTTCTCGACGAGCATATCTTGATTCTAAAATCTATATCTTGGACGCATAAATCATTATATAATAATAATTTTTTTGCTTGGGTGTAATGTATCAAGCTCCCTCCTTAGAACAGTGTCACCGACTCTGAACTGACAATGTCTTCCTCTACTTGGTACACCACCTCACCATCAACTATATCTACATGATTGACCTTGTGTGTGTCAATATATGGAGCCACAAGGCATCATCGTCAAGCCCATATATGACATTCTATACTATCAGCCCAATATACAATTACAAAATGCTAAATAAACTACAGGAGAATGAGGGTATATTTTTCTTGTGTGGGTCAGTCTTGTACCACTGAGCTGGCCGCCCCAATTGTAGCAGTGTGCCGCCGAAGCTTGCTTACAAACCGAGGTCTTGTGTTTTGACCTACAATTTTTCCTCCTAATTTTCTTGTACTAGGTAAATGTCCGTGCCGTGCCGGTGTCTTAAATATAATTGTGCTATATTTTATTGCCCAAAAATGATAAATGCTTGTGTGGTGTAAAATGGGCCAGATAAAATAGTACCATGATAGCGTAAATAAGAATGAACACGGTATAGTGTTATAAAAAAACGATATTTCAAGTGTGATGTTTTGTAATTGCAACATCACTTTTACACAAGTCTTCATGAAGAATGGATAAGATATCAAAACAATCTAAAAGAAAACTGTTTCCAGAGTACATGTGTAGTTTGGTTACATAGAGCTTCAGAACCAGGGAATTGAATGGACGAGCCCGGCAAGAGGAGCCCTAGCTGCATGGTTCACGCTCTACTTTCCCTCCAACTTAACACCATCATCCGTATGCCACATTTTTTCGCCAACAACTGAAAGGAACCTGCAAACAATTTGTCTAGACTACTAGAGAGGCTGTGAGTGTGGTTGGCGGCTAGAGACAAACTCAATTATCATGTATCTCTTTATTTCCTTGTGTTTGTGTTGTTTTGTGGGTGTCGGTACCCCGTTGTTACCATGTTTGTATTGTTATGTTAAACTCTTTCTACTTAATTTAAAATAAATGCCTAGGCATGGTTTAGATAAAATACCGTCGATTGGGACAAACCTAGGGAAATAATTCAACATTAGGAAGCATAACTTTACCTAGTATTCAATCGTTCTTTCAAGCGCTTCATCAAGGCACTCACTCAGCTCCAGAACTAGTCGACCCACAGGGGAGCATAACAGAAGTGAGTGGGTATTTAAGAGGGTATTTAATGACTGAAAATGTTGATATATTGTACCGTGTTACTAGCAATTCTGTTTCGAGAAATTGAGTGATTGTTAACATTACTCTGCAAAACTTAGCAAATTGATTTGTTAACTAAGTAAACAAAGCAAAGGGAGAAGTGATCCAGTAATACACAACCATCTTAATCCAAACCATAATACCGTTAGATTGATTGGCCCGCTACAACATGCATTTGATCATTCTGCAGGTGGACTCCTGGAGGTGGATGAGGATGATTGGCCACTGCAACACGCACTCAATCAATCGTCGGGCCGCGACCTGCTGAAGAGATTTACCTGCAAAATGGAGGCCAATATGTGTATGACTGCAGTTGGCAACAAACGCCTTGATGGCGTGCAGCAACCTTGATGCCTATCAGAGATGTGTTAAGTTGTGGTTAACAATTAAAACAAAATGGAAGATTTCATAAAAAACGCATATAAACTGAGTAACTCACCCATGTGAAATACATGTGAGAGGAGTCAGCTTGCTAGCCCGAATGGAAGATTTCATAAGTAGCTAAATATGAAGTTCGTTAATTCACATATCAATTGAATTGTCCAAATATTTTTACAGTCTACAACTAATATACCAAATTTCTGAATGACACGGCCAATAATGGACAACTGACCAAAATAGTAGAAACCAATCAGTCGTAGTATGTTGAGTCATATTATGTTGATTCAGTCTACACATTATAAATTGCATGTTTAGGCGATGAATCAGGACCAATAAGCATGACAAATCAGTAGCACTGAATTAGATTAGTTTCTCAATGAGATAAGCAACAAAAAGCTCACTGAGATAAGCATCAGGATCCATTTTATTCTCACTGACAAATTTGGTAATATAATGTGTATCACAAGTCAAACAAATTTAACAAAGTAAAACATTGTCCCCGATTCATTTCAGATATTAACATCTATGACCCACATCTACTTGAGATTCTAGTTTTTTTTTTTGTTAGAAGAATGTCTGATTCTGTTTATGAAATACAAAGGTATGTACGCCTCACCAGATAGTCCTGAGGCGCTTCTGTAGGAATTCACTTTATTGGAGGTGATCTTCATCATGTTGAAGGCAAGTAGCCAAGTACCCCTGTTGACTTTTCAAGCAACAACGATACCCTTAGAGAATAGAAGGGGCTAGTAAATCAATATATTAAACCATCATAACACATGTTAGCTGCAACTATAAATCATTAGAAAATCAATATGGTCCTTCTCCTCTGAGGAGTAATTACTTGGATATAGCAAAAAACAATCATGGTAGTGTTTCGCCACTCTACCACAATAGGACTCTAGAATATCTGTTGTTGGGTGTCAAAGAAAATGGCAGTGTTCAACAATGTGAGAAACCAGAATACAAGACAATTTCAAAATTTGGTCGTTGAGTGATTATGGTTTGGAAATTTACACTCAAACTATACCTTGCCTCACAACAAAATGAAAATCACTCTCCTTTTTCAAGCGTATCCAAGAGGTAATGCTAGAAATTTATAACTGTTAAAACATCTATCTTTTTGCATCAGATCATCCTCACAATAAAATTCTCACAAAAGAGAATCTCAGGAAACCCCTGATTACACTTCCTATCTCCAGCAGTTTCATAAATAATGCATGCAAGTTCATAAAAATAAAACTAAGGATCCTAAAATTTGGATTTTTTTTTTTTGAGTAGCTCTATATATTGAACATATAACATATAACATTTAGTATCAAGTTTTTGTTGTATATTATTCAAGTTTTTTTTGTTGTATATTTAGATCTATGTTTTTCAATTAATTGAAATAATTTATAGCTACAATTTTTATGGTCCAATTGTGGGTGAAATTTATATGGTGGGCTAATTATTGTATGCTTATACTGTAGTAAAAAATTCATACTCATTGGATAATGTATTACTTAGTTATAGATTTATTAGGTTTGTGCTTGTTAAAAATCTAAAGAATTTTATAACTAAGTTATATATGATCTAATTAGTATGAAATTTTTTACGACAATGAAAACATGCTACTATAGTAGCCCAACATAAAAATTTCACATGATTGGACCATATAAAACTATAGCTATGAATTATTCTATTTAATTAAAAACATAGATCTAAAGCTATGGAAAAAAAACTTTGTAATAAAGCATACCGCAATATATATTTCAGTGTGTAGATATACTTATCTAGAGTCCAATAAAAACCTAATTTTCTATTTATGGTTTTTATGTGTGATCTACTATGATTTTCCGGTCAAAATAAATAAAAGAAAAAAACTGCCTTCAAAACTGCCCATAACCATGTCATGGACGTAAAAAATGCATGGTTTCAAAAAGTTGCAAGGATGTATTTTATCCGGTTTTGAAAGTTGAGGAACTAAAGTTGACTTTTTTAAAAAAAATTAATAATAAGAACTAAAACCTATGCGAAAAACGGCTGCAACTGCTGTGGGCTGCGAAACGTCTGCGCAACAGATGTGCGCCTGGGCCTACGAAAGCCCAATTCTACGGGCGAGCGCGACGGCCAATTCGGGGGTGGTCGGCGCTCGGCTGGGCGTCACCCTGGTCGGACGCCAGCACGCGCCCCCTTCCGGTCCGTCCCCTACTCGTGCGTTCTCTCTCGACCCGCTCTCGCTCTCCGACGACTGGTGGGCCGCCGCCGCCACCGCCACCGCCACCACCGCCGTCGCCGCCCTAAGACAGATTCTGAGGCTTTAGTTGGTCTCTTCGCCGGCGACGAGTACCCACCAGGTACTTCCACCCTTCTCTTCCCTTCCCTTCTAGCTGAGCACCGAAACCCTAACCTAAAGCTTTTTAGCTATTTGACAAGCCTTTAGACTTCGAAGTTTTTGCAAAAATTATTGTGTCTTCATGTGGACACCCATGTCCCTATACTGGATCCGCCCCTGGCTGGACGCCATGGCGTGGAATGGAGATCCGATCCATCGGGACTTGAGATGCTTCTTGTCTGGGCTATATGACCCTCATTTTGTTTTGCAATAGTTAATTAGTCACTTTCCCTTCCTTTTAACACTCCTTGAAAACCATTTTCTTTGTTCTTCTTCCCAGCCCATCCAGCCTGCATGTATAAGTGATTGCTTTATTTCCCAACCCTTTGGGCAAGTGGACCTCCACACCGCATGTGATGTCAGCGGCTGGCTGTAGACTGGAGCTCCTGCCTGCGGCCATTTATCTCCACTGCTCTATCTTGGGGTTCTAGCCATTCGAGCTGGGTTTGCATCTATGGGGATCAGAGTTTGTTATGTTTCAGGTTTTGAGCCCCCCCTTGTGTGTGATTGATGAGCCTTTTAGCTGTCGTGCAATGCAGTAGGGATTTGGAGTTTGAACAATGCCAATGTGGCTACCCTGCATGATTTTTAGGCGAACATGTTGTCAGCACATTTGACTAGTTTTGCTAGAGTGGGAATTTTACCAGATATGCCCTGAAATCTGCATGAGTGCATGTTCTCTGTCTTATTAGTAATTATTGGGATACTCATTGATTCCATTCATGTAGTTGCCTGTGTTAGTTCTCTAACTAAACTTTGAGGCAGCTTGATCAAATAATGCAACTTAAAAGTATTTCACTAGATAGCTGTGGAATGAGTTTACTCTTTAAGAACAACTAGAGGAAATATTACTGTGATACATTATGTGTAGCTGTGGATTTCTTAGAATATACATGCTGTTTTATTGGACTATTTTGCACCGGAATTGATTCCCAGTGGTATTCACTAACATTCATTTCCGTTTGGTTAAGATATGCTGTAATTGTATCTTGGCGGACTCAATCCTGTGATATGCACCGCGCCTTACCACCCACAACCCACCACTAATGGATCACATTTCTGGCAGCTATCACCTCACGCGAACCAAGCAATCAGAGCAAATGGGTACTTTTTTTCCCCTGGTTGCAGCGTTATCCATTCCCATTGCTTTGTTGGCAGCGCACTAACCAAACAGCACCATAGTTATTTTTTGGCATTGCCACCAAAAGTGTGCTATGCTTTACTTGCAGCCCCGATCTGCATCAAAAATTCTTCTGTGTTAGTTCTTAAGTTCATTATTGAAAAAAAAAATCATACGCAAATGAAGGAATAGGGAGTGTGAAAAGCCATTTTTTGTCATGCTTTTTTTAATACTCTGGTTCCAAATGTAGGTCACTTTAGCCCTTCTTAATTTTCTATATTTGTATGTAGTTTTAGAACTTCTACACTTTGTTTACCTCTTTTGTCCATTCTTACCCCTGCTTGAAATGCTAATACGCACACAAATGAATGAGTCATCTTTCCACATGTGCATATTAAGTGAAGGATGCCCTAAGGCCATTTGATATACTACTTAATCCTTGTGCTCAAATCTAAATGACCGATATTTGGAATCAGAGGATGTAGTTACCTCCAGGGGTCTCAGAATTGCTCAAACAGTATATGTTACTATAGGGCTGGAATGTTGGATACCTTCTCTACATTAATTTTTTCATTGGTTCATTGCTCCTGAAGACATACTGCACCATTTGCTCTTCAACACATTGGGCACATATTTTCCTGGTTCATTGGTTTCTTTTACAAATGTATTTTTTTGGTACAAACAGACCACAAAAGATCTAGGGGGATTACAGAAACTGAAACTTCTATGTCAGCTCTTTTTTCCCTGCTACTATACATATTGCTACACTTCTGAAGGAACTAATCACTAACAGTTGCTGCACTGTTGGTATGCCAGTCCCAGTTTGCTGCACATGCTCTAAGATATGAGATAGTCCTGTGCGAGTGATTGGAAAGATGGCGTCGAAAGGTCCCCGGTCAAAGCTAGACCATGAGACAAGAGCTAGGCGTCAGAAGGTTAGCTCAGATTTGATATTGCATGAATCCATCCACTGTGTATCTCTTCCATCTTCTGGTTCTTGTTTACTTGGCATATTTGTACCTGCATGCCATTTTTATGGTTTAATGCTCCGTAGTTTGAGAGGAAAAAATGAAGTGAAACTGTTATTTCTTTTTACAGGCTCTTGAAGCTCCAAGGGGAGCCCTCGACGGCCAAAAGTTCACTGGGACCATGTCCTTGCTGAGATGGTGTGGCTGGCAAAGGTTGCTTACTATATTATATTTATAATTGACAAATTGCAATCCTTCTAAATGAAAACCCTGCTCAAATTTATCGCCAATTTGTATATATTTTTTTTTCAAGCTTAAACTTGTGTATGCTGCAGGAGTTTGATTCTGAGAGAAAATGGAAGTTGTCCATGGCCAAAAAAGATTGCTCAAAGAGCAAATAAGAGCATAGTTGACCAAGCAACAAAGGGCGAGAGAAAACAGAAGGTTTGACTCTTGTGCACAGTGTTTACAAAATTGTATAGTCGAACCTAGTCGCAATGGGACTGACAAGGCATCATGATTAGTTGTGGACCAGACCAATTACTCCGAGACTAATCTGTCTTATTTCATCAGGATTTAGGGCATATACATACTAGTATACATTCAAGATCATGCATGATCACTTCCCATCACTGCATGCCGCCGTTCCACATCTGCACATATACACAACAGAAAGCACCTCAGGATGGAGACACTCACCATCCGAGGATTACATCACGAGGGGGGGAGGTGGCTTGAGGAAGTGCGTCGGTTGCTTGATGGCTCCACAAGAGAGGAACGGTGCATGGGATGTGAGGGAATAGCATGGGTTAGGAGGAACGGTGCGTGGGAGACGAGGAATAGCGTGGGGAAGAGAGGAATCATATACGGCATATATGGGAGGAGTTGCGGGTGGGATAAAGAATTCCAGTGAGCCTCTGTTCTCTGCGTTTTGCTGGAGTCTGGGCACACTTATGCTAACCTTAAGAGGCCAAATTGGTAGCCCATAGCGCACACCTCTAAGCCCAGTTGAGCAGGCACGTGAAAGGACAGGTTTTAACAGCATCCAGCCTGGGTATCCCCCTCCTAGTCAGATGACTGGAAACCTAGTCAAGTTTCTAGTGAATCTAGTTGCCTCGGTGTACCTAGGCTGAAACACAGCACTGCTGCTGGTTTTCCCCTTTGTAATTGAACAGTAGCTGCAGGAAGGGGGTGCAGCCGCCTTTGTGCAGCTGCAGCAAGCTCTTTTGAGCAAGCTGCTTATCTATGAAATGTTAGCTATGGTTATTTTCTGTAATGCCTTTGAATGAAGATATGGTGCTCCAGTTAGAACCCAAAAGTCGAATTATGTAAATAATGAATTGAGAATTTTTTCTAGTATATGATGAATTTTTTCCTGCAGGAGGAAGAACATAGAATGCACGGAGTTGCCCTTAATATTTCAAAGGATGTGAAGAAGTTCTGGATTAAAAATAGAAAAGCTGGCAAGTTCATTTTTTTATCTTCTAACTGTGACACTACTTTAGGATATTCCTTTTTGGAAGAAAACTGAGGTTTATTTATTTGAGTGAAAGCAGGTTGTTTATAAGCATCAACTGGAGGTTGAGGGAGAAAGAAGAAGGCACTTGATAAGCAACTTGATTTCCTTTTAGGTCAGACTGAAAGGTATGTCAGTCTCATTATGTTCATCTGACCTGTAGCATCTTTTAATTTTGTTCCTTGCTGTATATTGACCTTCTATTCTTTTGGTACAATTTTCTCAAGGTATTCGACAATGTTGGCGGAAAACCTTGTGGACATGCCTTATTCCCAAAACCTAGAAACCATGGGAAGTAGCAGATAAACCAACCATCCCATCCAGATCTTGGTTTAAAGTAGCAGAAGAGAACATAAATGAAGCCATTCCTGATGATCTTGGTTTTAGAAGTAGCAGAAGAGAACATAAATGAAGCCATTCCTGATGATCTTGGTTTGTAGCATAGTGATATATTTTGCATGTGTCAATACCTTATTTTCCGTTTTTTCTTGGTTTAAACAATTTCTATTTGCAGATAATATGGAAATTGATGATGATTATGAGAGCTCCTTGGATGAGCCAGTAAGCCATTTCAGTTACCTAATTCAGTTTTAAATTTGTTACTCAGAAAGTAAATGTAAGGAATTCTATGTATCAGGGCACCCTTGTTAATTTGAGAAGGATCCTTTTCTTTGAGGCTATTACTATCCATATATTTTATTAATGCAATGATACGCAGCTCTCCTAACATATTCGAGAAAAAATGCTATCCATATATTTTTTCCCCAGGAGTAAATACTCCCATGCGTATATCTTTAGATTTAGGGTGTCTCTAGCCCAACAAAGTATATATATATATTCCTTCGAGTATATGATCATACTAACCATCTAGGGTAGTATTTATGTCAAGTATGCAAGTATACATAGAGTATATGGTTATGCTTATTTTATATACTACTATAGTGGCATTTTAGTAATATATTTAAAAGTATGGGCTCTGCTATTTTTTTTTACATAGTAAGATTTAGATTATCTTAAAATAAATATGTAAACATACTCAAGGTGATAAAGGAGTATGCACCCATACACAATGTGTTTTCTGAAGATGGGACTGGGGAGTAACTACTCCTGGGAGTATAAAAAACTCACCCATACTTAATATTGTACAGTTAAATGGAAGTAAATATATTTTTTATTTTATTTATCAATTATTGTTCAGACCAGAAAAACTTGGTGATTTATGTAGACATTATTTTTATTTATCCAATGCAGCGGCTTGTTTAATTAATAGAGTTTTTTTTTGTCAAAAAAAAAAAAAAAAAAACTCTAGTCAATTTATTAGTGGGCTGCATAAAAGTATTGGAATGGAATGTTGTCTTTTTTTTTGAAACCGTTGTTCACATGAAGCATACTTGTATGTGTGAATGCTGCAGGAAGATGATGAACACACAATCGATGAAGATGAAGCTCAGATCACCGAAGCTGAGCGGAATGAAGAACTAGCTGCTTTAGAGGCAGAAGCTGACCTACCACTGGATGTTATTCTCCAAGATGTATACAAAAAGCCAAAGGTGATCCCCAACAATTCTCTTACCCACTTTCATACATGGGGGACAATGCTATACTCTGCTTGACACTAAATTGATAATTTGATTAGTTCAATATGTCTCAGTTAGCAGGGAAAGCAGTCCAGACAGCAAAGACATGTTAAGTAACTTAGGTTCGAAGAATTTGATTGTAGGTGAGATTGTGTAGAGTATTAGGAAGTTGATCAGACTCTTTGATGCCATTTCTCATGATTGATGTGTGGATCTTTCCTTTTTTTTTTTTTTTCTTCTTCGAACCAGGCTAATGGCTATGATCATGAGCCTGCTCACTCTTCGGCGGCGATGGCAGTTCTTCTGAGGAAGTGGATGACGATCGTTCTTATGCTGAGTTTGTGAAGAAGAGCCATGTATGCTTGCTTTCTGTATCTTATTTGTGCTCCATGTGTTGGCTTCATTCTTTATTTCATCATTTGGGATGAAACCCTAGAAATAGAGCATTATCTGATTGTACCACCAAATTTTCTTAACTTTTCAGGGTAAAAGTAACGGAAACATTTTCTTCTATCAATGATCAGGCATGTTCTAGTCATCTATGTTGTTTATGATTTTTTTCTTTATCCTTTATCGCACTGTTACATACTTATGTTGTTTCTTTACTATCGCTGCCTGAGGGTGATGCCTCTGGAAACAATCATTATGTGTGGGAAATGGGAGTTTTGTGGTCATGGGTCAAAGAAGAATTTTAACACTAGCTATTTTGTGAACTATACCCCTTCATTTGATAGTGTCTGCCCAACTAAAAACTCTTCTTCTGTAGACCAATTAGCTATTGAATTCCCTATCACATGAAAGTTTATCTTTTTCAAAATCCAACCTCCATTAACAACCTTTAAGAAGTAGAGGAAGAGCTGAGAAAGGAATGCAACACATTCTGGATTAATGAATGTGGACATTTTAAAAAGCTGCAATTCCAGTAAATTTAGCTATAATCAACATTGTGACATCGAAGTTTTAATGGCAAATATTAGGAAGCCTGTAGATTTTGAAACAAATTGTGTCATCAGTGTTGATGTTGCCTGAATTGCTCAATTAGCATGTGTGTTTGGTTCCTAGGATGAAATGGTATGGGACGGAACAAGCTCATTTGGATGGGAGGCAGGGGGAAAGGGTCAACGTTGCTGGAGGGATATTCCTCTGATATTTGGGAGTTGGGACCAAGCCGCCCTTATTTGAGGGGATGGAATTGTCCCATCCGGACGGCATCACTCTCTGTCACTGATTTGCGCCTGCTCCTGCCTGTTCCAGTTTTCCTCCTTGGCAGTCCCCTCACCAAGCATCGCTGCCCTCTGGTCCTCTCCTCTCCTGTTTCTTCTGGCCTTCCTCCCTTGCTGTAGTCCTGTGATGTGCCCAACCTGGCGGGCGGTGCTCGACATGGCCTGCAGCACCTGTTTCTCGTGTGCCAGCGCCCGGGTGCTCAACATCGTGGCGTCAGCGGCGTGGTGCCCTGTACCTTCCTGTCGCAGCCTCTTTTTGCAGTTAGGCTCATGGGTCATGGGCGCTATCCTTGGCTGCAGCCATTGCAAATCAAGCTCCGCACCACCTTCTGTCCCCCCAATCTCTGTGTCTCCTTGCTCAAAACAAAGTGTGACCCGGCAAGCAGGAAAAGGGCGCCCTGCACCTTCCTGCTGCTGCTTGCTCCACCTTTCCTCATGCAGGAGGTGTCCTGCACCTTCCTGGCTTGGACGCATGGCCATATCTGCTTCTCAGTGGCCAACACCTTTGTCCCACTGCTAACGGTGGTTGACGGGATGAGAATCACCATCCTTTCTACCAAACGCAAAACTGGGGTTGTCATATCCTGGTAACCAAACATGCACAGGGCCATCCATCATGGGCTGCCTCCAAACGTAACACATGTTTGTTCCACTTATTGCACTGGAGGTTGGGGGGTTATTCAGCTTTGGCTTCATTCCAAGTAAAGATAAAATAGTCTGTTTTTAAGCTCAACTAGATGAATGTTGGCAGAAAAAACCCCCTGCTTTCTAGTACTCCTATCTGGCTATTTTTTATGATTATGTGGTTAATGTAACTGCGATATTCTTTCTTTCAGGAAGATGAAGATTACATTGCTGCTGAAGAAGTAAAGGTAGCATTGCCTTTTCATCTTGTTTCCTCTTTTTCGCCTAGGATGGGAGTTTATAGTTTATAGTTGAAGAAAAATCAGGGAAAATTATAGCCATCTAGTAAAGTTGTCATGTATAGTGAGTCCTGCTATCTCGTGATACATAATATACGATCATCTTTGATAGGATGACGAAACAACTTTGTCTGAAGAGGAAGAATTGGCAAAGAAAGAAGATCCTGATCATCTGGAAGAGGTGATTGCCATATAGTGCCATCAATCCATAACATCATTAATTTTTTGCATTGTCATGCTGGAGTGCTCTAGTTCAGTTTTTTATTGCAAGGAGCGTAAGCTTAGCCGGTCTTGAAAACTGATTCAATAGCATTGTTATCATGTGCAACTATGTAAGGCTTTCAATTTCTTTTTTCTGAAGTTTTGCTTCATTTATTTTTTGGTTCTGGACATTAATTCTGGGAATGTCAAAAAGACTAATTTATTGAATACTCCCTCCGTTCCAAATTATAAGTTTCTTTGACTTTTTTGTTTCATTCATTTTGCTATGTATCTAGACATATTGTTAATTTATTATATCTAGATGCGTAGCAAAATGGATGTACCAAAAGTCAAAAAGAGACTTATAATTTGGAACAGAGAAAGAGTAGAATGTTTGGGCTATCTGCTACCACCTTTGGTTCCACAATCTTTTTATGTTAGGTTCGAACATACAAAGATTCCTTTAGTCACAAGTTTGTTACTGGATGAATCCCAATTAAAAGCACAGCCATTTAAGTTTTGATAAGGATCTGATTATATCCTGTGCATGAAAAAGTGACTCAATGAGCATATTAGTGATGCATCCATTTGGCTGATGTTTAGGGAAAGTACCCTTATATTTCTGCAATTATTGGGGGCTCAGTATTTTGTTTTTATGAAACTTAGCAAGCTCTCTCTCTCTCTCTCTCTCTCTCTCTCTCTCTCTCTCGGATAGGATCAACGTAAATATTATATATTAATCAGTTAGAACCATGTCTAAAAGCCAAAATGTGACAGTATACTGGTCTATGCAGAGCTTTGGGGGTCAGTATTCCTCCATTCAGAATTTTTGTAGCCAAATTCTTGTTTCAATTAAAGGTTTCAGAGGTTGGAGTCGGACTAGGACTATTTTTATACATTAATTACAAATACCCTCCCCCAATTTTTTCTAGCAATTGGTTGCACTGTTACACATGTTCGAAAGGATTCTGCTAACTATTTTTTGGTGATCATATGTTCTTTCATTGTTAGGACTGTTTTTTTTATACATTAATTGCAAATACCCTCCCAATTTTTCTAGCAATTGGTTTCACGATTACACATGTTCCAAAAAGGTTCTGCTAACTATTTTTTGGTGATCATATGTTCTTTCATTGTAGATTAAGTTACTGCAGAAGGAGAGCGAGATACCACTAGAAAGAACTTCTCGGGTACCGAAAGGTATATTATTTTCCATTGCTTTCTTCAAACAATTTACTGTGGTCCATTTGTAATACCTTTTTTTTATATATTTAGGATGGCTGTGCAGATCATGAAACAGCGGAGTTGGAGAGTTCACCCCCATTTTGTTGAAGAGGTCAATACTGACATGTCTTTGGATGATCAATCTGTGAACATTTTGGAAGCAAAAAGTGATATATTTGTGGATCACCAATCCAGGGATGTGCTGGAAACTGAGCACAAAAGGCTCCACAATCAGAGATCGATGTGCTGGAAACTGAGCACAATGTTCTACAATCAGAAATCGCATCAGAGCCTTGCGCTGAACAAAAAATTTTGTGGAAGAGATAATCTAACTGAAGTTAATACAGTCCATGGAGATAAGAGTGATGATGTAATTGCTGATGCTGCAGCTGCTGCAAGATCAGCACAACCAACTGGCAACACTTTCTTGACTACAAAAGTGCGCACAAAATTCCCATTCCTTCTAAGCATTCTCTTCGTGAATACCAGCATATAGGGCTGGATTGGTTGGTTTGCTATGTATGAGAAGAGGCTTAATGGTATTCTAACAGGAGCGAAAATGGGTTTAGGCAAGACAATCATGACTATCTCCTGCTTGCACACCTTGCATGTGAGAAGGGATATGGGGTCCTCATCTTATTGTCGTGCCTACTAGTGTTATGCTAAATTGGGAGACTGAATTTCTTAAGTGGTGTCCTGCTTTTAAAATACTGACTTATTTCGGAAGTGCAAAAAGAGAGAAAGCAGAAACGTCAGGGCTGGATGAAACCAAATTACTTCCATGTTTGCATCACAACATATAGGCTTGTCATTCAGGACTCTAAAGTGTTTAAGCGAAAAAAAGGGAAGTATCTTATTCTTGATGAGGCTCATCTGATAAAGAACTGGAAATCACAGCGTTGGCAGACTTTGCTCAACTTTAATTCAAAGAGACGTATTCTTCTGACTGGAACTCCACTGCAAAATGACCTTATGGAACTTTGGTCCCTCATGCATTTTCTGATGCCTCATGTATTTCAGTCTCATCAAGAGTTCAAGGATTGGTTCTGCAATCCAATTTCTGGGATGGTGGGAAGGCCAAGATAAAGTAAACAAAGAAGTTATAGATCGATTGCACAATGTCCTTCGTCCATTTATACTGCGTGCGACTTAAAAGGGATGTTGAGAAACAGTTACCACAGAAGCATGAGCATGTCATATATTGCCGACTTTCTAGAAGACAAAGGAACTTGTATGAAGATTTTATTGCTAGCTCAGAGACACAAGCAACACTGGC
This sequence comes from Hyparrhenia diplandra, assembly GCA_015847255.1. Lineage (NCBI taxonomy): Eukaryota > Viridiplantae > Streptophyta > Magnoliopsida > Poales > Poaceae > Hyparrhenia > Hyparrhenia diplandra. Next base: position 269,916 of record JADLZK010008607.1, on the reverse strand, counting down.
AAGTGGGAATTATTTTTTGGCATGATAAAGCATCATTATGCAACTTAGAAAGGTCTGTAACCATCCAGATCTTTTGAAGGTCGCCCAATAATAAGCTCATTTGACATGGCTGGGATTAACATGCAGCTCAGCTATTCAGTCTGCATGCTCCTTGATCAGAGTCCATTTTCTCAAGTGGACCTCTCTGATATGAATTTTGTGTTTACTCAAAATGAATTTAGCATGAGTTCCTGGGAAGCTGATGAGGTCATCTCTGCCTTTCCTTCAAGTATCACCTACAGGGAGTGTGACCTGGATATTTTTTGCTCTAATAAGGATCATAAGGGAAGTAATCTGACAAACATTTTTGAAGATATTCAGAAAGCCTTACAGGAGGAGAGAATGAAGGAATTCAGAGAAAGGGCAGCTTCCATTGCATGGTGGAATAGAGTTAGATGCCAAAAGAGGCCTGTCTATGGCACAAACATGAGACAGGTTTTGACTGTAAAGCATCCTGTATCAAATATTCTTGATAAGAGGAACAACCCTTTGTGCCACATGGACTATTCATCAAGCCTTGCAAATCTTGTTCTTCCATCTGTGGAACGATTTCAGAAAATGCTTGATATTGTTGAATCATTTACATTTGCAATTCCTGCTGCTCGAGCTCCTCCCCTATTTGCTGGTGCAGCAAAAGGAAAGTCTCCTGTTTTTATTGATCCGCATATAGAGAAAAATGCATGAACAAGTTTTCTCCCATTCTGTCTCCTATAAGGTCTGCTATTGTTCGTCGTCAAGTCTACTTTCCTGATAGGCGTTTGATCCAGTGTGATTGTGGGAAGTTCTAGGAACTTGCTATTCTGTTAAGGCGTTTGAAGTCAGAAGGGCACAGGGCCTTGATATTTACTCAGATGACTAAGATGCTCGATGTCTTGGAAGAGTTCATAAAATCTTATATGGGTATACATATTTACGTTTAGATGGTTCTACCCAGAAGAGAGGCAGACTCTGATGCAGAGGTTCAACACAAATCCAAAGTTTTTTCCTTTTCATTTTGTCCACTTTCGTAGAGGTGGTGGTGGGAATCAACCCTTGTAGGTGCAGACACTGTCATCTTCTATGACAGTGATTGGAACCCTGCAATGGACCAACAAGCACAGGACCGATGCCACAGGATTGGTCAGACTGCGTGAAGTTCACATATATAGACTCATTAGTGAAAAGCACTATAGAGGAGAACATCCTCAAGAAAAAAATCAGAAAACGAGCTCTTGATGATTTAGTGATACAACGTGGTAGCTACAATACGAATTCTTCAAGAAACTTGATCCTATGGAGTTCTTTTTTCTGGGCACACGTCTCTCCATGCAGAAGATCAGGAGAAGAATTGCTCTACATCCGTGGGAGCTTCAAATGATGTGGATCTGGCTCTGTCAAATGTAGATGTTGAAGCAGCTATTAGACAGGCAGAAGATGAAGCTGACTATATGGCTCTCAAGAAGCTGGAGGAGGAAGAAGCTGTGGACAATCAAGAATTCAGTGAGGAGGTTGCTGCCAGACCAGAGGAGAGGATGAATTGGCTAATGAGGAGGATGGAAAACCCGATGAGCACATTAATGAAGAACACAAATACAACTCTTCTGATGTAGAGAAGGAGAAGCACATTACTTTGTCTACCAAGCGATTAAAAAAGATGAAAAAGGCTCTTACATTGGCTGTTGGTGATGAAGATACTGACATGCTTGCTGATGTTAAACAGATGGCAGCTGCAGCAGCTGCAGCAGGGCAAGCAAGTTCATCTTTTGAGAACCAACTCCGGCCAATTGATAGATATGCAATGCGCTTTATGGAACTCTGGGATCCAGTAATTGACAAAAGCTGCTGTGAATCATCAAGTAAATGTGGAGGAGGAAGAATGGGAGCTTGATCGTATTGAAAACTCAAAGAGGATTTAGAAGCAGAAATTGACGAAGACCAAGAACCGCTGTCTTATGAATGTAAGTATTGTATGTCTGCTATAATTTCCTTTTGGCCACTTTGGAACAGTCTGTTTCTTTTCATTTTGGCATTTTCTGCATTTTAGCTGGAGCTTTTGTGTTCACCTCAATGTAGGTATCTTTTTCTTTTTTATGCTTTAGTAATATTGACATCATCTTTATTTATTGCAGCATGGGATGTTGATTTTGCCCGGACAGCCTATCGGCAACATGTTGAGGCTTTAACTCAAAAAAGCAGGTTGTTTATTGACTTGCTAGCTTGTATTCTTACGTGTCTCACTTGAAACACAGTGCCTTTTAGTCTGACTTGTTATAATACATGCAGTTGTTGGAAGAACAGGAAAAGACAGGCTCAGGAAGCAGCAAAGGAGTTGGAGGAGAAGAATGATAATATGAGGTACTGAATGGGAATTTATTTTCCTGAAACAGGAACAGTGCTAGTAAATTTTCTATTGGTTTGTCTCAGTTGCACTTCACTTCTGTGTCAACTGGCAGTATTAGCATGTTATGTGCCCACATTATTTCTAATGGATGTTTTGAGTGGCTGTTGACTTTTTTTTGCTTGGACTATAGCTTGCCTTTGATATACTATTGACTATACATTCTGGCATTCATCTGCAGCAGTCAACGAGAAAGTCAAAAAAAGAACAAAAAGAAGACAGGTAAATTCAAGTCCCTGAAAAGAGTGCGCTTGTCGCCTGAATCAGAAGTTGTACTGGAGGAAACCCTCTGTAGATACAATGAGCATTGATGACAATGCACCCTCACCTGAGCTCATAAGTGATGAATCGCCACACCATTATTCAAACAAGCGTAAGAAGATTATGTCTGCGACTGAGGAAGATAGTAACAGCAGAAGTTTAAAGAAGTTTAAGAAAACTACTAAGTCAAGTTTTATTTCTGAAGCCTTGTCACCTAGGCTGAAGGGGAGGACCTTAATGATTCAGATCCAAAATCAGTGGCTAGAACTAAAAAAAAGTGACGGCAGAATTTCCATCATGCCAGCAAAACGTGTTATTGTACTAAAGCCTGAGAGATTGAAAAAAGAAGGGATTATGGTCTCGAGATTATGCTTCAGACTCTTGGACATCTGAGGAAGATGCAGTTCTTTGTGGAACTGTGCATGAGTATGGTCCTCTTTGGGAATTGGCAAGTGATTTTCTTCATTCCTTGCCAGGTGGGTCCTATAGGGGAAGATATCATCATCCTGTGCATTGCTGTGAGAGATACAGAGAACTGTTCTGCAAACATGCAATATCAGCAGCAGATAATTCTAACAGTGAAAAGGTTCCTTCTGGGACTGGAAAGGCTATACTTAGAGTATCTGAGGTGAGTTGATATCTTGTCTTCCTATTGGACTACCTTATCAAAAAAGAAGCTTTGCAGTGCGCAAATTTTGACAAAGATTGACTTTTGACTATTATTGTTGTTTTTCAAACAATCGATTAACTTTATTATGATCTCTCAAAAGAGTTATGAGATCATGCAAGCAAAAGAACCTTGGACCATAGAAACCCTACAGTTTGAGTATGCCTCCCCCCCCTGGAAAGATGTAGAACCTTTGTTTCCAGCTTAATAATAAGAAGAGATTTGACCCAGTTTATAGTGGAAACCACGTCAGTGTATGTAAAATTGCTTTATCTTTTAGCTTCTAGACTGTCCAGTTTGTAACAAAATGGTACAGGATGTACTAGTAAGGGTAACTGCCAAGCACCCACAAAACTGTGTTATTTCTGGCATTACATTATTTTTGTGGCCAATCATAGCTTCAATTCAATTAAACAGGAAGAACATGTGACTTTGCTTTTGCCATGTTAACACTTATCTGCAATTTATTGCTGACATAAAAGTCAGGACTGCTTTGTATATATCATTCCCCCGTCAGGATTGGAGGGGATTGAGGGGGCATTAGGTCATTTCCCCCTTCAATCCCCGCCAATCCCACGGAGAATGGGTATATCCAAAGGGAGCCCTTATTGTGCTGGCAAGTATCTGATTTATTATTATAACTTTGTTTCAGGATCAAGCTCAGATGTTGGTGAATGTGACCAGTGAACTTCCTAACAACGAATTGCTTCTCCAGAAACACTTCATGGCTGTAATTTCGTCTGTCTGGAGATCAAAATGTCGCCGTGATCCCTGCCGCCTTACGAACACTTACTCTAGGGCATTACATACTTACTCTGCTGTGAAGAAGCCTGGTGGATTAAGTGAGAACTGGCCCATGGTAAACTTTAGACCAAGCTTCAATCTAGTTAGGAAAGCCCCTTGCAGATGCTCAGGCTAAGTCTACACTAATGGTGATTCCACCACCGTCAAGAAATCAGGAATACCGGCGGAATTATTTAGAATTAGAGTTAGATTTCTTGAAAGATCAACATGCTTATGAGGAAGACTTCCCATCTGTAGTAAATGTGTCCATACTGGAACCAGAACCATCCAAAACAGGCTCCAGAGCCAGTGGAACAATCGTTATTGTCTGCACTTTCTTGTAGACAAGCTGGAGAACCGATTCAGGTCAGTGTTGATGCAAGTCTTCACATTTTGCTGTTATAATGGTGGTGGCCATTGCCATTCTTATCTTAGTTTAAATAAAACAGTGGTTCTTTGAATTTCATGATTTTTCCTAATATTTAGCCCACCTCTGCTGCAAAAATAAATGCTAATGCATCATTTTGATTCTTGCAGGATAGCATCAGAAGCTTGTCATGATGGTGAGAGTTTTCATTGGGCATCATCAGCTTTCCACATAAATGATGCCACCCGCCAGAAATCTGGTTCAAAGTCCATAGGAAAGCACAAAGCAGCATCGGAATCTGGTAGACCTCCCAAATCCAAAAGCCCAAAAAGATTACTGAATCGAATCAGGAAGGGCCAATTATCATGAGTAATTTTCTCCGTATGCCTGCTCAACTATTGCCAAGTACAGCTGACTTCCACATTAGTGACTCCCCTATCTGAATTTGGTATCAGCGATTCTGAATTCAACTACTGAGGCTCTCTTGCAAGAGGCTGACAACCTCGAGTTCTTCCCAGATCAGGGTGACTCTGGTCTCCTTCCTGGTATTGAAGAGTTAGAACCTCTTTCGGATTTCACAGATATTGGATGAACATAGATGAGCAAATTATTCTTGATGGGATGCCCTCGTATACCAAGGGAGACAAGTTTGCCCGGCAGGAGCCCAAGGATATAAGTTGAGTTGCTCAGCCATGCACAGATGTGCTGCAAGCTTGATCATGGTTGGCTGGAGCAAAGCTGCTGGCTTGGTAAGGTCACATTGATCTGACAAGCTTGGAGGATGGGTTTGCACTAATGGCGGCATTGGGTAATTTCCATACATGTATGTATATTGTAGTCTAGAATCGTAGGATGTAGAAATGCCTCCCTCATTTGTGTTTGGGAGCAGACCTTGTAACTCAGACCACATGGAAATTTTGTTGAGCAGGTACCAACAGAAAGGGGAAAGAGGAGGCCCTCAGCATCACCCATTTGTTGCTGTATCTCGTGTTATGTTCACTCTGTTTAACCCAATGTTTGGCTATCTTGCCATTGAAAACATCTCCGATGTCACGATGGTGTTTGCCATCACTATCAGAAATTTAGGATGTGGCAACAATATAGCTGCCAAAGAATGATCAATCAAGTGCAGCTTATGGGTGCATTATATTTGGTCACAGGAATAAATGCATGGTATCAATATTGTCAGAACTGGTGTTCCAGTTTCACTTGAGGAATGCAGCAGTTTCTGGTCTGATGGAGACCCCGAAGCAAGTTTTTCATAGGAGGGTAAAGAGCGTTGCCATAGTTATACATGTATGTAATAAATGATGTAAGGTAGTAATCCTCACTTTGGACTTTTGGGCTTATGTTTCTGTGGACTCCCGGTCTCGGTTGTTTGAATTAATAGCCATAACTTGTTAGAGGCGAGGGGGCCTAAAGAACAGCAGGCTGCTGCTGTGAGCCTGTAATTGATTGTGCGCCACCATGTTGTTGTTTGTAAGTAGACATTGCATCACTGCAAAGAAACCTTCTGTTTCGCTAAAAATACTTTGAGCTTGTATTGAGAATGTTTGGCCAATCCCATAATATGTAAGCTGACTAGCTGAGAATGTCTGGCCAAGCCCATAATACAAGCTGAGACTGTTTGGCCAATCAAGGTCTTGTAAGCTGAGAATATTTAGCCAATCAAGGTCTAAATGCTGTCCCTCGATAAGCATTTTATGCCATCAGATCAGAATATATATTTTGTTTTACAATAACTAAGCATAATAAGCAATCAGAAAAACAAAATTTTTAAAGCACGAACTGTTTTAATGTAAAAAAAAAGAAAGAGCTCCATTTATTTATTTATTTATTTATAAGATTCTCTGTGCAAGTGCGATCAACATCATATGTTTTTCACGCTTGGAAAACGCTGCTCCGGAGAAAACTAGGCAGCCTCAAACAAACTGGATAAGACGGCCTAAAAACCCCATTTGCTCTCACCGTTCGCCTACCTCCCCAATCCCCGCTGCCATGGCCTCACTCCACCCCACGACGGCCATACTGGCCCATCGCCATTCCCCTGCGCCCTCTGTCAGTGTCAGTGCATCGTCGCTCTCATGGTCCGCCTCCATCGCCGTCTCCCCGCATCCAGCCGCCCCGTGGCCTCGCGCTCCACCCAGCGGTTCCGCCTCCCCCGCCTCCGCCTCCGGCAACCGCCAGGTCCGAACCCTCGTAACCCTCTCTCTCTCTCTCACGCACCGGCACGCTACGATTCGATTCGATTCGTTACCGCTGTGATGTCCTAGCGCTGATCTAACCCATCGCCAACCCGACGCAGCAGAGCCCGGTGGTGTGCGCGGCGTGGACGCGGCGGTCGCGCGGTGAGGCGGAGCAGCGGCCCAACCGCAAGTCGTGGAAGCAGCGCACGGACATGTACATGCGCCCCTTCCTGCTCAATGTTTTCTTCTCCAAGCGCTTCGTGCACGCAAAGGTCATGCACAGGGCACCAGCAAGGTCATCGCCGTCGCCACCACCAACGCCAAGGACCTCCGGCTCACCCTCCCGTCCCTTGTCGACGACAATGCCTGTAGGACCATTGGGAGGCTCATCGCCGAGAGGTCCATGGACGCCGACGTCTTCGCTCTGGCCTATGAGCCGAAGAAGAACGAGAGGATCGAGGGCAAGCTCGGGATCGTGATTGACACCATTAAGGAGCACGGCATCATCTTCGTCTAGGCAAGTTTCAGGGGTAGGAGTAGGGCTCTTGTGTTTTAGTTTCGACTCCTGTAGCCTGGAAATTGTTACCTTATTGAGTTTAAAACAAATACAAAACAGTAGACCAATGTTGCTGGCAATTGCTGTTGTCAGTTGCCAAGTTTGATGAAATTGCAAAAAGTTTGACACCAGTTAGTATAAACTCTAAAGTAATAAGACCTAAAAACTGACAAATCAACTGTAGAAATTGCCAGTTGTAATACCAATAAAACTTAAAAATATGTCAGTTCAATGAGTTCACTGAGCCTCAAATCTGATGTCTTAAATAACTATACTGATCAAAATGTTAAGGAAAAAAAAACTTGAGACAAATTATTTCCTTGACAAATACCATTTTCTCAAAAATCTCAATTAAAACAATTACTCAAAATGATCATCCTTGACTACATTAGTGAGATAACTGTAAGTTTTATTTTGCTATATTTGTTACTGATAGGGTTTCAAACTTGAGAGTATAATAAAATAACAAATACATGGTGTTGGTGTTGCTAGGAAGTTGGAACTAGGCACTCAGTAAGATAGCTTCTGTCCCTTGTTTTATGTGATAGCTGATGAATGCCCTCCAGGAGTTGTATTGTTCATGCTCTTCAAATAATAACTGAATGGTTCCACCAGATGTAGAGATTCATTGCACAATAGCTTTTTTATTTGTAGGATAGCTGAACTCTTCTCCCTCCCTTGTTCGTGGAAAATTACATCTGGAAGAAAGTGGGTAAATGGTATGACAGTTTGTTGGAAAGAAACAACAATGCGTCATAGTTCTGACAGCTCACTTGTCTTTAATATCCTCCTGCTCAGCATGGGTTCTATTTGTTTATGTACAAAACAATGATAAATGTCATTTAGTACTCACACTTTTCAGAGCTTTTGAAATGACACTTCTTGCCTAATGTTAGTGTTATATTGCCATACTTGCATTGCACGGAAACAATCCTGTTATGAAACCTTCCTGCATGGGTGCACAAATGAATCCACTTAATTTTTTCCCCAAACATTCTATTATTGCAAATGAAGTAATATAATGGGATAAACAACCAGTAAATGGTGAGTTAATTGGTTATACCCTTGGGTGTGCGAACAAGGAGTTTGGCATCTTTCTGGTTGTTCATGCGGCCTTCCAAGGAACAGTTGCTTGTGCGCATCTTAAGACCCTCAACCCCTCTTAGACCTACAGAAGCAAGAACCATGGTTTGATGTTATTTTATCCAAAGAAAATGAGCTGGTCTGGTTCTTGATCTTACAGGCTGCCGCGCTTAGTAGTTAGTGTGAGCAAATCTCCCAGTGTTTTAGTCTCCAATCCCATATTAATGACTGATGAAACCTGTTCCCTGGTAGCTCCGGTAGATTTTGCTACCTCAGCACATGAGGCTGCCACCAGCGCTGCAGCTGATGTAATTGCAGCATGCATCTTCATGCCACTCAAATTATTTGACTCATAGGAGCAATTTCCAATAGCTCCTGCAACTACTGTAGACAGCCTTGCAACTGAGAGGGCTGCATTTATCTGGGCAGTTTGAAGTCTTTTATCCTCCCTCTTCTTTACATATCCATTCTGCACTATGTTCATTAGCTTGCCTTTTAACCATTCTGCCACTGGGCCCATAATCATCTGGAGAGCATTGCATGTGTCAAATGTAAAATAGAAAGACTGCCTTTGTCTTGGGGAAGTTTTGTCTTTTGCTTACACGGTTGGCGTGGCTAGTCTTGTAGTTCTGACATCTTGGGCGCTGAACATTTCCACTGGATAGTAGAGCCTGTTGGAAGAGCATCCATCAGTCCTGGTATAAAACATCTGCTGTATGCATATAACATTGATATTTGTTTTTACCCTAATTTCTTCTACCCTTTTTTTGATCTCTTCATTGAGATTGAGCATGCTGTTTCCATTGTCATCCTTGCATGAATCCAGTGTGCCATTGCCAGAGAACGCATCTATACTCTAAGAACCACAGCATAGTCTCATAGATGTCATATTTTGAGATCACTTTACAATATTCCATGAAATATAATAGGTACTCGAAAAATATTATATCCAACGAGTAGGTCCATTCCATTTTGCCATCTCAACTGTTTTGTCCTATAATCTGATAGGACATCTTACTCTGCATTCTAGTTTTTCTTGTTCAGTAAAAGCAATCACTGTTAGGATACACTCTGGGCCATAACCCATAAGATAATGTTTTAATGTTTGACAAAGCGTTTAGTGTTTTTTTTGGCAGTTCACTTGATAGGTTATTTGTTTTGTTTTATTTTTTTATAAGAAAAGTTCCTTTTGTTTCACCAATAGTTACCTATTCATTGTAGTTTATGCTTGGTTACAGAAATTATTTTAATATATGCAATTCAATCATATATATGATAATATCCAAGGTTTGTAGTATGCAGTAGTATCTTGAACAAAATGTGCAATTGAAGGATACTGGTACCATGGAGTTGAACCAGGTATCATATCATGTGGGTGGATTGACATAGAACATGCAGTCCCTATCATGTGTGCTTTTGGGTAGATCATGATGAATGCTTTACTTAAATTTAAAATAGAGCATCAGATTACTTGGTTCATAGGAGATGCATGCTGGCTTAATATACTTACGTTTACAGACAGCAGATAAAATATTTCAGAGGAAGATAAGCTTTGGGAACGAAGCTTTGCAGTCTGTAGATGGTTCTCAGTTTCCTCTGGTTCAGAATATTCTGATCTTGGAATTTGGCTGTATATCTCTAGGCTTCTTTGGTCATTCAACTTCTGTTGCCATCCTTCCTGCCATGAATCATGATTGCATCAAATTACTTTAGATGCTTATATGATTCCTAAGTGGTTATTTCTTTTCATCTTGGCACATAACAATTGAAAGCACCAATTTGACCTGGAGGTCCTTACAATTTGTCATGTATGTGGCAAAAAGTGGACATTCTAACTGGGGGAACAAATTACATATTCCTCACCTTAGAGTCAAACCTTGAGACACCAATCTGGGATAGAGTTCTTCCAAATTTTACTATTTGCCCCATTTATTGATGATCTGCACTTTCCTGTCAACATAGATAGCTGGAAGTAGCTCAAAATCCACTTTAATATGAGCATGCATATTTTTAGAATAAAAAATCCAGCTTGATAACGTCTACATGCAATATTTATGCATACGGTGCATTTCATATTAGAAGAAAATGCTGTTGGGTTGTTACTAAGGAATGCTGAAAATAGCAACAATGGAGTGAAGAGCCTCGTTTAATTCTGTATCAGATAGTTGAACATAAAATAGTCAAGGGAACTCATGCATATATGCTACATTTCAGTTTGGGCGTTCTTTCAGAAAACAAGCAGCCCCTTCTCCAATTTAAATGAAAAATGATGTTCTATGATTGGCTGAAATACCTCAACGTTGAAAGAAGCAACATAAGAACCTGAAATATCTTCAAAGAAGATTGACATGACAACTAATCAGTGTGGATGGTTACTCAAAAGGGAAGTATGCTTACTCAATAGGGTAGGCCTGGACGTGATGAACCTCTTAGTTGCTGACTACTTTTTGATGCCCTTATATGTTCTATATGTAGTAGTTATTGGAAGGATCACGGGATGAGGTTGAAACTTTTAAATGGTCTCCTCTTTTCTGATGGACTGTCACCGATTCGCAGCAGTATACCTGCATCGGAGTTAGCAACCTTCTGTTGACTTGGTACGTTATTCAGTCTGTTGATGTAGAATGAATTTCACCTACTCTGTATGTGCTTTTATGTTATATATAGAAGATGTCTCTTATCCTATAAATCATGTTTGTGAAAAGGGTACTGTGGTGGGGTTCCTAAAATAGTGATATCTGCTTGTGGCTTGGAATGTGACACCGCACTGACTCGAAATTATACGCAACCTTGGCATGGTCAAGGTTAGTGATTGGGCAAGGATGCTACTAGTTTTACACATATAAAACAAACCCAATAGCCTGTTGTTGCCCCTGGACTGAATATATTGCCCAGACAAATATCTTTGTGTCTGAGAATTTCATTTGTCATTTCTGGTCAGTCAGTGTGGAACGGTGGAGCCTATAATATGATCATGCCGCTGTTTGTCACGGGGATTGATAAGGTTTCCATTATCATAACATATGATCTTGTGCCTAACTTTTTTTCTAATCAATGATCGTATCTGAGGTTTGGGACCTCGTGATAGCATTATTGAAGGGGACCATGTAGTAAGCTAGTTGCTTTAGTCCAAGTGTTACTAAGAAAGAAATGTTGTATCTATTGGCCCCTGGTTTGAGCGCAAGTTGCCCCATTTGAATGTTTTACATATCTTGAAGGCCTTTCTGGGATCTTCTTTGGAGACCCTCCCAAGTGTTTCTGGTGCAGATGTTGATTTTTCCACCCACCCTTTACGTGTGTGTGGAGGAACTCCTTTTTACTGCAGACATTCTACAATCTAGTCTGTCTGATGTACCATGTAAATTAACGCTGCTTACTTTGCAGTTACCATTTGCAACCATCAGTTCTTTCAGACTTGAAGTCTTTAGTTTTTTTTTCCAAGAAATATGAAAGGCATTCAATCTTCAGATGAGTTCAGTTGACCATGATGTGGTTTGAGGACCGGTATCATCTTGTAACTGGTATATATGTTTCCATCTTCCTCGTGATGTAACTACGTTCAGAATTTGCAGTTCCATCTCCAGTCGAGTATCAGTTCTGAACTATGAGTGCACTGTCAGTAGCTGCAAGCCCGCAACAATTCTGGTGGACCTTTTTTTTTAAAGACCTTCTGGCGGACCTGTGTCGCGGACCCATTACTGAACAGCCCATGGAAACAGAAGTTGCGCCAATGCTAACAAGGCATTCAGAGCATTGTTGTCCCCCCTAAAAAAAAAAGAGCACTGTTGTGGGTCGGCAGGCTAACAGGATCGTAGGCCTCAACCAGAACGCTAGTTTCACGTAGACAGGGTGTGTTTTGGTTGCCTGGCTATCGATGCTGCCATGGACTTGGGACTCGGAGGTTGGCGCCCAGTCCCAAGCCGTTATCGAGCTATTCGATGGGTAATAAGCTGGACTAGGCGCTTCTTCGGCCTTCCCTCGCCCCCGTCTTGTTTCGCATTCAACGTAGACGTAGACGTGGTAGTACGTTTAGGACTTTAACCTAAACTTTACATATGTATATTTTTACGGACGCCATTCCCTCAACAACTTAAAAGCTTATCCACCGCCGTGGTGGCGAACCTACAGTACTTCACGGCAAATGCCATCGCGGCATTTTCCGATGTTTCGATTTCCCAACGGTGCAGGGGCGGTGAATCTGAATCAGACTCGATCGGATCCACTCGGTGACAGTTTGACAGGGCCGTGACGGACGGATTGGGCCAGGCCGCGTAGCGCTATCAATGTCATTTCGATTTCCATTTCCATTTCACCCCTCACGACAGGGCAGAAAAGAGATGTAGCTTTCGGAAGTCGGAACTGACCGTGGCAACGGGAAGATAAGAATGCCTCACATTATTATTCAACTATAAAATGCTGGGCAGAGTCATCAAGCTCTGAGCAGAAGGTAACGTTGCTGTATCGCCAAAATAAACAAATAAATAATAAATAATGATGCTGGCCTGCTTGCCGCGCCAGCTGATAGTTGGGTCGCTGACATGGCTGTATAAAGATTCGTGGTCAATCGTTAATCAACCCGTGTTTGTTTTAATTATATATCTGCGAAGGTGACGCATTGCCCTCCGAATGAAGCTGCGTCGGCAAAATAATTCCGATCGTGATAGAGACACCCGTGCTAGGCTTGGTTGAACCTACACGATTATTTTTTTCTCTGTCCACGTTAGGGACTGATTGTTTAGTTTATTATAAAAACGTTGCGATGGTGACACTAACGTCAGTTTACTTGAGAATTAGGATTTTTCAACTACTCCGGATATAATGATATGCTTGCCAATAGCTGATAAGTCCTGGAGATCGAGTCGAGAAACAACAGGCCGCGACGCGAACTGTGTGACTGTGAGGCGTACGTACGTCAGGCTTCGATATCTCGTTGCGTCGTCCTTGCCCAAGTGCAAGTGGGCTCGGTAACGTGCGCCACCGTAAATAAATGTAGATATAGATAGGTGCGACAGCGTGCACTGTCACGGTTTCTTCTTCCTCGCGGGAGATGAGAAAACGCCGCCACTTCTTTGATCTTTCCACGCCCTTGACGGGATCAGCAGGCCGTCGCTCGTCGGAAGCTTAGCGTGCGCGTGTTGCCTTCGTCTGGACAACCCGGCGGAGCTGAGGCGGGCGGACGCACGCGACACCGCCGCGCTTTTCAGTTTCCCGTGGGCGCGACGTGACAGACCGACGAGTCGTCGACGACGCCTCTCGCTCCTTCCTTGCCGCGGGGACGGACGGACGGACCAAGGAGTCGGACGACGACAGGCCTGATGGCACCGCCGGCCGGCCGTTTCTCCATCTACCGACCCGTAGTCCCGTCCCGTTTTTTTCTAGAAGACAACGAAGCATAGCAGTTGGCTTTCCAGTTCCATCTTCCAGGAGACGAGACGACTATCAGCGAAACGACGACGAAACGAAAGCAAAGTGTCACGCTCGATCGATCGGGGGGCACGAGGTCCACAGTCGAGAGAGCTGATCGATGATGTTTACTCGCCTCACGAGTCACGAGCGAAAAAGGCCGGTGCACGAGCAACACTACGCCAGCAACTAGCTGCGCACAGACGATACGGCTCTGTGACTGGAACAGCTTCTGGAGATCGAGTACATGACGACGCGACGGAGCTCTCGGATCCTTCCCTGTGGTGCCATCCGTGCCGCGCATCGACTTCATCCGATTTAATGCTTCTGACGAGTATATACATACGTAGAATGGAGTACTATGGTGGGCTTTCCGCAGCTACAATATACAACGCAGCGTTCGGTCGGTCAATTTAGTCCGGCGAGCGACGGTTGTGTGGCAGAAAACGAACAGAGTGCTGCACTCGATCAATATCTCAGTCAGTGACGAAAAAGCATGGAAATGTTGCTTGGCATTAAGATACACACGTGGTCGTTTCGTCGGCGAGGTATTGAGTGTCCGCTACAGTACGTAAGAAAAGTACGGACGGAGTGCTCCTACTTCATGTCCCCAGCAAGATTCTCGATGTGTCGATAGCAGGTGAGTACTTATGTAACAGAGAATTATGAACCAGCGTTTTCGGCTGTATACGGCCGATCATAATGGATAGCACATTTGTAGATTTGTAGATCATTAGACGTAGTCAGATCCACATACAAACATGACCGCACTCCATTTTTTCGTCAAGTTGTTTTTGCTAGTTTATTTGTCCTAGACAATCTTAGCTAAAACTGAATTAACAAACGAGATTAAAGTATGGTGGGGCCAATAATGTACCTACAATGCAAAGTTTCTATACCTTTATTAGTGTTTAATAATCGTCATATCAGCCTTTAAGCTGTCGTGCCTAGCTAAGCACTTTCTTGCAGCAAAAACAAAAGACCTATACAAATAGTTGAACTATGCCGCTAGCACACCTTGTGCATACGAAAGAGAGAAAAACGGTTTTCTTCCGCAAGCACAAAGGAAAACGGTAAGAAAAATAACAAATGACTTGCATATCTTTTTATTTTTTTTAGTATGAGTTTTAAACTAACACAATGAGATTTATGTTGAAAAGTAGTCTCCTAATTAACATCACGAACGTCTACCTCCGGCTCCGGGTTCATGGTACCATTGTCCAATGCGCATACAGCACACGGTACATAGACGATGACGGCCTTCCAGAAGAAAATTACTTTGTCTTGCATTGTGTTCTGTATTTAAAATGTTTGCCCTTTCAGAGGTTCTCTCTTGCCATGAATATGAGGTTTTCATAAATACTGAATATTAAACACAGCAACTCTTTTTTTCGAGAGCATGCACTGGCGTGTTTTCATTAAATCTGAGTATCTCGACAACTATAATACTCCCTCCGTTCCAAATTGTAGTTTAGTTTGGCTTTTCTAGATACATTAATTTTATTATGTATCTAGACATAGTGTATAACTAGGTGCAATATATTCCAAATTGTAGTTCACTTTTTGGCTTTTCTAGATATATTAATTTTATTATGTATCTAGGCGTAGTGTATAACCAGGTGCAATATAAAATTAATGTATCTAGAAAAGCCAAAAGTGAACTATTTGAAACTGAAAGGAGTATATTTTTTATGATAGCAGGAATCGAATGATTTTATGCCATTAGTCCAGAAAAAAGAGGGGAAGGGGGTGTTGAGTTGAAGAGGTATCCAATGGACACCACATTACTACCACGAGTCGTCATTAGCATGGTCCACGACTCTCCTCGGCCTGTGCCGGTCCCGGTGGACAGTGCCACACGCCCACACCACACGACGCTACTAGGAGTAGTGGAGTAGAAGCAAAACAGCAACTGGACCATCCGTGTCCGAGGCGAAGGGAATTTGACCGAATCCGATCCGGGCCAAGCCAACACCGAACTACCACCACCCAGTCCCGAACGGAATCATGATGAGGTCTCGTCCGCTCACCCAACTCCGAGCTCCTCCGACCCAAAGCCGCAACCCAACGAAACGCCGATGCCGTCAAGCACTACCCCATGCCGATGCCGGTGCCGGAATCTCATCTCATCAATTCATCGTCCATCTCCTCTCCGCCGTCCGCTGAGCCTCGTCCACCTGACCTGCCTGCTCCGTGCTCCCTCTATCGCCCCTGCACCGGCGGCGTATCGCTTGTCTTCCCCGAACCTTATTTAAACCAGGACCGGAACCGCAGCGTCCGAAACGAAAAAGATCCTCCCTCCCTCCCATCCCATCGCACCCCCCAAACGCACGCGCAACCTGCAGGCAGCTGCCGCGTACCCAGCTAATCTGGCTTAAACAAAACCCACCCAAATTTAAGCAAATCCCAGCCCGAAAAGGGCAAGGCAGGCAGGTGCATCTGCGCCGTCGCAAATTTCGCTTCGCTCCGCACCCTGCTGCACCCGCGCTCGCCTGGTCGTCAATCCCTCCACCCACCCACCCCATCTACCGCGTCACCGGCGGAGATGAGAGTATGAGACGAGGCGCGACGTGGTGATGGGCATGAGGTGCAAGAAGCACCCATACCAGGCCGGCGGCGGCGTCTGCGCCATGTGCCTCCGCGACCGCCTGGTCGCGCTCGAGGCCGCGCAGAACAGCAGCGGCGACGACAACGCGTCCTCCCTCGCCGCCGCCCGAGCCCGCCGCACACTCACAGGCCCCTCCTCCGCCCGAGCCCCTCGCGTTCCCGAGGTCCGTTTCGCCGTACGTGTCCCGCAGGAAGTCGGACACGTCGGTTGGCGGCGCGCTCAGGCACCACCACCACCCGAGCCTGCTCTTCTTCCGGACGCCGCAGGTCGGACCCGCCTACGGCGCCGGCGGCGGTGGCGTGTTCGAGGAAGGCGACATAGGGTACGAGTACGAGCGGCGGCGCGCGCAAGTTCTCCGTGCTCGCCACGCTCTTCGGCCACCATCATCACCACCACCACCATAGATCGGAAGAGAAGCATCAGCAGCAGGAAGCAGCTGGCGCATCCAGGAGCGCAAGAAACATTTTTCTTGGTTCGCCGGGATCATACCGCGCCGTCGCAAGAAGCAGCAGGCGGCGGCGGCGCTGGGTTCGGTCACCTCGCCACAGTCGGCCCCGCCGAGGCGGCGCTCCTCGTGCCGCGCGGTCAGCAACCGTGGGCTCTCGCCGGAGCAGGACAGCCACGGCGGCAGCGGCGACGAGCAGCTCGCCCGCCACGGACCCCCGTGGCGGCCTTCCCCCCCGTCCCCTATGCGGAGGACACCCTGCCGGCGGCGCCAGATGAACAGCATGCCGACGGGCTTCGCGGTCTGCCTCAGCCCGCTCGTGCGGCCCATACCGGGCCGCCGCCACCGCGCCCCCCATCCAGCCGCCGGACCCTTGCCCCTTCTCCTCCGAGCTCCGGCCGTCGCCGCTCCACAACCTCGCCGCCTCCGTAACGCGATGTCGATCCAGAAAGCTCGCCGACGGCGGCCGCTTCCGGTGATCTTTGCTTCAATTCTCCTCCTTTCATTCCATTCCATGGTTCCCACCACCACCACCACCTAATCCCGATTACTAGGTCCACTTTTTAGATTTTCTTTTTCTTTTTCGATTTGATTACATTTTGTCTCTCATCCGTGAGGAAGAGACTGTAAGATTAGCAAACTCAAACCAAGTCCAAACCACCCCGTTGACATATACCCCTACTACTGCTTGTCGGCCCAACATTTTGTGGCAATGTAACGAGCTGCTTGTATAATTACGTGTACTATCAAGTACTCCCTCCGTCCCAAAATAAACGACGTTTTAAGTTTTTAGTCTTGAGAAGTTTATTTCGATTTGTAGAAAATACGTAGAAGATTTAAAATCTCAAAATAAATTTGTTAAAAAACTAGATCAAAAGATCTTTCTAATGATATTAATTATGTAATATAAATATTAATCTATTTTAATATATAATTACCGACAGATATATTTCTCGGGAAGCAAAAACGTTTATTTTGGGGCCGGAGGGTAGTAACTACATGTTCATGTTTTGTACAGCTGCCTGTGTAATCTTGATTTCTCTTGCAAGATTGAACCACTCTAATCCATGATGGTTCTTTCTGAATGCAATCATGTACGGAATTACTAAGAAAGATTAGAGTTAAAATGATGTCTATGGTACAGGTTCTATGTACAGAATTAAATGCTGGAGACAGACAGATGGAGGAGGGAGACAGCATTCGCAGAGATAAAAAAGAAGTTTCTTTTTGTGTCTGAATGAAAGAGTCATGAATCTGAAATACTCCATCTAAGCCTCTACAGTATGACCGATGAAAACGAGAGGTGCATGATACGTATTTACTTTTTTTTGACAAAATACGTATTTACTATTGATTCATCAATTCTACTACTGCTAGTATATAGTATTTGAATTCAATTCCATTTGGTCAGAGTATTCACATGGCGGCAGGCAGCATATTGATGGTGGATGGATGCCCAGTCCCTTCATTACTTCTTTGCTGGTACACCAAACCATTCTATCTAAACCTTCTATATGGGAAACCCCACTTAGGAGTTCTCTGGCTTCCGTGAAGCCACGTCATCAAGGTGGGTCCTACAAGCCAGTAAAACTGAACCGGTCTTCCCGGCCTTCCCGTCCGTCGTCCTCCCAATTCCGAGCTGCCGAGGTGCCTGCCATTCCTCTTCTGGGTGGAGTCCGTTTCTGATTACCGCCGCCGATTTGAAGCTGCCGAGGTGCCTGGCGTTCCTTTTCCCGACCGCGCGTGCCGCCGGCTCTTGACGTTCCATGCCCTCTTCGCGTTTCATGCAATAAAACACATGTTCCCTCCGTTATTGCGGCAGCCACTCAAAAAGGTGCACATGCATCTAAAAAAAGAAACACATCATTAGTTTAAACGCGTAATTATTGCTCATGCACCCAGCTTCCATCTGATCCACCTACGCACGGCGTCCTCCTCCGTGCATGAAAAAGACCAAAAGGAAAACAGAGGGTCTCCCTCCCACCCGCATTCACAGCTGAAGTAATTATTCATTCCCGATCTCAAAAACTGATACATGAAATGAACAGTCACCTTTGTCCATTGTTCTTCTCCTGACTATTCCACTGCCCGACTGACGGGTTGCTGTCCCTTTTAAACCGGCGGACTGAG
This sequence comes from Hyparrhenia diplandra, assembly GCA_015847255.1. Taxonomy (NCBI): domain Eukaryota; kingdom Viridiplantae; phylum Streptophyta; class Magnoliopsida; order Poales; family Poaceae; genus Hyparrhenia; species Hyparrhenia diplandra. Next base: position 251,011 of record JADLZK010008607.1, on the reverse strand, counting down.
CCATCCTGCGAGGTGCGACGGCGTGAAGAAGGTGGCAGCGAGTCGAGCGGCTCCTGCAGTTCGCTCACCTACTTCACAAAGGGGAAAAGAAGATGATTCATTGACGAGGTGAACGAGGGAGAAGCCGCATACTGCTGTGGACGATAAGAGGCATGGTTCAATCATTTTTTTTTCATTTTTTTTCCCAATTTGTATTTAGAGTTAGACTGCAGGAGGAGGAAGAGTTTCAAGAAGCCGACATCCTATGGCCAGACGCAGCAGATTTCCAGGAGTCACCCCGGTTGTATCTCTCTCAAATCGACATCGGCCACGGCGGCGACGACGACAGCAGCAGCGAGCACAAGGCGCCGCTGAAGCTGCAAGTCCGGCAGAAAGCTTCTTCCCCATCGACATCCCGAGCGGGAAGGTCGTCGTCGGTGCCACTACCGCGAGAGGCACCAGAGCACAACCAGCCGGATCGAGCAAGTTTGGAGCGAGCCACGCCGGCGGCGTCGGTGCCGGTAGTAGCGCCGTCATCGGCAGCCATGTCTTCGTGCTGCCGCATGTCGTCGTCGATCGGAGGGCCAAGAGGGACAAGGCGGCGATGATGACGATGCTCATCGTGCCCAGCGGGAGGGCCAGAGCGAGGAAGATGCGCGAGTAGTAGTGCTACGAATTTTGTTGGATAGGAAATGGTCTGTCCCGTTTCGATTCACTCGGAGAGACGACGAGAAGCAGTGTTGAGTTCATAAGTTTTTGCAGGTGTGTGAATTAACGTGACAGGAAGTGAAAGATCGAAAGACGAGTCCTTTTTTTTTGAAAGATCCGAGGTAGATCTTGGAATAATATGCATGAATAAACAGAACAGTGACGTTTATTTTGTTCTAAAGGTTGTCGTGTAGTAAGAACGGACGCTGGATGCCAGTGCGCCATACTGTGATATAGTAGTACATAAAATGCAGTGGAATCAGAGTTAGGTTCTGTCGTTGAGATGACATGCAAACATGCAAAATCAGGATTAAAAAAAAGGCAAATTAAGTTAGATGTGAACCCATTTGCTTTTTTTTTTTGGTATGAACACTGTGCCACTTAATTCTTCTGGTAGAAAGAATCCAACTGATATAGTTAGACCGCGTTCTATGATTCTTATTTCGTATAGTTTTCGCATAATTAATATCTGAATCCATCAGTATTTTCTCTCGGATACCCGCAGCAACGCGCGGAGGGTCCATCTAGTTTAATATGTTCCCAACCCCTTTGCTCATGCGTGTAACGGAGCCGTTCATTCAGTTCAGTTCCACTGGCCTGGCCATTTGTTCATTCCAATTCCAATTCCAATTCTTTCAGACAGGTGCAAGAAACAGATGGGTCAGTATAATTTGCTCGACATACAATATCAGACAGCAATGGCAGGAGATTCTCCTCGCATTAGGGCCTCTGTTAGTGACTTCCGGGCTGTCCACGATGTGAAACGTGTGTGATGATGAATTGATGTTGTATTCGTGTGGGGTATTAGTATTAGTGTGACTGGCTGATGATGATGTGTGAACATACTACACATTAGTGGGGTCTTTGTGCTGTGTCTCCATGCTCCTTGGATCGATGCATCGATCCAGTGTTAACTTGCACCTGATGCCAGTGTGCCGTCACCGTATCAAAAGCACCAGTACCTAATTTAATTGCTAAACAATGGGGGTTATCACAGCTCACAGATAGCTACTCCTACCAATACACTCAATACAAGACACTGTCGATCGGTTTTGGCATGTTGTTGGGAGGTGAGGTGAGGTTAGCTCGTGTTGAGCTGACCTGTGAAGCCTAGTTTATTAGAGATAAAAGGTTGGACTTTTCAGCAATCTTGTTTTTCTCTATCCGGTCTGTCTGTGTTTCAAATGCATGCCGGAATATATACGCTATTGTTATCCCAAACAGACAGCAAACACATAGATTAAACTTTTCCAGCAAATGATTTGCTTAATCCTCGGGAAAAGTAGCTGCCGAGTTGTGATTGGTCGGGGAGTTCCTCGGTTCGAACTAGTCTTGCGTCTTCCCATGCCTAATCATGCGGCACGTTGGATGTTGGGGATTTGTGCGCAACTGGCTGCTGCTACTGCGAAGCGCGAAGTCAACCTGCCTGGAGTGAACGACCTGGATAATTTGCATGGGCCCAGCAAAGTCCATCGTCCGATCAAAGCACAACACATGGCAAGGCCGACACAAATGTGCATGTTGCATTGGACAGGAGAAACTGAAGCATCAATCTAAACACCGCAGCTTCCTTCATCGACAGAGAAAGGCAGACCATGAGGATCGATCATCAGTAACAATTCGACCAGGTGAACGCTGAAAACAGAAACTTGATCCAGCGGTGGAGCAGGCAATCATGTCGCGCGCACTGCCGGACCGGGAGATTTGCCAGTGTGCTTGCCACGCCACTCGCCGAGCTCTCGTTTCCTTCCCTTCGAGATCACGCTTAATGCCGGTAGTTTTCGCGGGGACGCCGTGACGGATGACGGACGTGAACGGGGGCGATGGCAGATCGATGACACCCCTGCGCTAGTGGCGATTGGCGATGATGATATGATGATGGCTAGGACTCGGTCCTCGCCGCCGGGCCCCGGCCACTCGGCTAGGCTCGGATCGCTCGCTCTCGCTCGCTAGTGCGGTGTGGTTGACCGGCCGCCGCCAGTGTGTCTGTTGCGGCAGAGCCGTAGCGCACACACAACCCTGCTGCTCTAGCTTGGCTTCTCGTCCTCCCGTTGTGCCTTTGCCTCGTTGCGGTGGTGGTCACCTGACCCCTGTCGGATCGGATCGGGTTGGCGGCAGATGCAGATGCATGCAGCAAATCCATCGCTGCTCTTTTGCGCTGTTTTTCCTTTGCGGCCAAGGATAATTTACGACTGGTGGCGGCACAGCACAGGGACTGCTTCCTTCCTCCTCGCAACAAACTTCTGTTCAGATCTCGGGCTCCATGAACAGTTTAGTTGCTCCGGCCGGTGACGATCGAGTGCTGTTGCTACCTTCGTGCATATATGCGGCTACCTTTTCGGATCCACGTCTGCTTCGAGAGGAATGTTTCTCATTCACTCGGGGATGGAAATGGAAGGAAAAGCGCCTGCCTGCCGGTCCCCGATCCTCGACTCACCGGTTTGAACGTACGGGCCGGAGCGTGCAGAGGTGATGTGTCAAGGCCAGCGGAGGTGAAGCAGATGGCTCGTAACTGCGTTCACAATGAAACTCAAGGCACTTTAATGAAGTGCCGTTACGAGTTAGGACCATCCGTGGTAGTAGTACTATCTGGCTCCGTGCTAGCTAATCATGTGCACTTTGGCTTGTAACTGACGCCCAGGTCGTACCAGGACAGGACCCAAGCGTGTGTGTGGTGTGCACAAGAGGAATGGTCGAGTCGGTCAAAGGCCGGGCTGACCTGCACGGCGTGTCAACGCGTAGCTGCCTAGTGTCATGAGTGCATATCTGCCAGTTTGTAGGGGGTAACCGGTGAAGTACTGTCAAGTGATCGATCCATCCGTTAGTCGTTAGATAGACTCAGGGAACTCAAATGATCATGGGCTCATTGACCCATGAACGCTAGCTATTGGTGGTAGAACACACACGGTCACGTCACATGTTGGCATATGGCTGCCTCCTTGCCTGCGAAACGTAGCTTTGTCGGTTTTGCAATCTGGCCAAGCAAGTTTCAACTCCACTTAACCCTTTTTTCCTGAAGAGAATGGCGACTTATACAAACTTTTGATACAATATACTCCCTCTGTTCCAAATTGTAGTTCACTTTGGCTTTTCTAGATCCATTTGTTTTGCTATGTATCTAGACATAGTGTATAACTAGGTGCATAGCAAAAAATCAATGTATCTAGAAAAGCCAAAGTGAACTACAATTTAGAACGGAGAGAGTATCTCCAAATTACGTAATAAAAATCTGAAATAAAAATACATAACATTTTATCTAGATTCTTCCATCACCTTCTTTCTCAATAGCTGCCCTCGAACATCGGAGCCAAAGTGTAGTCCTTATCACTACTACATAATTGATTTTACAAGGCACTCCAAAGATTTATGTTGGCGGTTATTTAGAAAACCACAAGGGTTGATGCCCCAATTAATCGTGATGACAGTTTTTGAAAATTAACCATGGCGTAATTTGCCCGCCACGGAAAATCGGGCCCAAACATCAACCTAAAAGCCCATTTCTCGGCCACAAATATATAGCGAGGACTAGGGTTTTCCCTCACTTCTCTCCCCTCCCCCACTTCACTTCTCTCCCTCCGCATCCGGACACCGTGCCTGCCTCCCTCGCCTCCCGTCCCATCCCTTCCCATTCCACCGTCGCCTCCCAACCTCTCTCCCTCCCGGCTGTCGGCACCTCCCTCCCTCCCCGGACCGATGCCGGCGGTGGCACATGGGCCAGCTCTGGCCGGATGGAATTGTCTGGCGGCGCTTCGGATCCGGCCGGGGCGTGGCGGGGCGGCGGCGGCCCGGGCCCGAAGCGCATCCAATGGGCGAATCCACGCATCCCGCGGCCACGATGGGCGCCTCCACCACCTCTTCCCTCCCCGACCCCAGTCGGGCGCCCGGATCCGGCCTCCACCACCTCTTCCCTCCTCCGGCGGGCGAATCCCCGGGATCCGGTGGCGCGGTGCGAGGATCCGGTCGGTGGCACGCAGCGGATCGGCGGCGCCGCGAGCCCGACGTCATGCGAGTCCAGCGGCCGGCGCGGTGGGCGAATCCAAATGCCCGGCGACGGCCGAGATCCGACCCGATTAGGGTTAGGGTTTGACTTTTTATTTTTTGGATTAATCATGGCGATTTTTTGGAAACCGCCACCGTTAATCGCGTATTAACCGTGAGCCTAGCTAAAAGAAAACCTGTAGTACTGTATGCTGAATCCAACGACCAATCCCAAAACATTGAATTGAACATACAACAAGGTCCGGCGCTTCGGAACCAGACCAAAACACATCTAAATCATTGAAATAACATCAACAGTTGCATTATCGGGTACGACATATATATGATGCAAAATTCACCAACTCAAGACCTCGATTTCCTCTCCTCGATCATCCACGATGAGATCGATGACCCAGAGTCGTTGTGCTCGTGAGGGGGCATACAACCATGAGCATAAAGGAGAGGTGTCTTGGACTCGGCCGACGGAGCCAACGGGGGCAACCCGGGCTCAAGCCCCCTACGACACCTGGGCACGTGGAGCACCTCTTAATATTTCAAGTAAAATGGACTAAATCCTTTATTTCTCATGCTGTATTTTCTCGAATTTCAACATTAATCTATGAATGAACTACATTCAAATTTCCTCCTAAAAAATTTTTCCGGGTTCCGTCCTTGCTTGGACTGCTTCGCTCCACATTTTTAGCCAAACGATTTTAGATCCACGTACTCGGCCGAGAAAAATGGGTGGAGTTATGCGAGCACCTAAAAGGGTGCTCCGCAAAACTCAAGTTTTTGTGGAGCAGAATTCATGGAGGAGTTCCAACCCCTATGTCACTCCTTTTTAATCAAAATTGGTTCTATAGATAACTGGAAGGAAAACCTAGCCTAAGCTTCGGGCTAAGCACGACCCAACTGAGTTAGGTCCGGGATAACACAAGAGAAGTGTAACATATTATGAATTATTCCAAAGCGTAGATCTACTTGTGTGAACTCCAACAAAATTGGAATTTTGATTTTATGATTTTTCTGTGATTAAATGTGGTTTTTTTTTAAAGTTCAGCTGAAATAAATAAAAAAGGAAAAGAAAAAACCACTCAAGGGAGGTAAAACACATGGTTTAAAAAAGGTGATGAAGGTGGCTTTCCGATTTTATGGCTCGAAAAGGAAAAAACGAACTTCCACAAAAATTGAGGAACAAAAAGTAGATTTTTTTCCCAAGGAGAATAGTGGGTCATGTTGTGCACTCGTGCTAGCCCATCGCCCGGCTAGAGAGAGACTTCGGCACAACACGGTGATTCCGTGTTGGCCCGAGGCACGAAGCGCCCTGGAGGCCCATTGCTTCTCCGTCATGGCGCGCTCGAGGCTATGTGTGCAGCCTCCCCCGCAGGCCGCAGCCCTGCCACCTCGCACTGCATGCTCGCACTAGTGCCACGTCGTCGTCATGCTCTCAACACTTGCCTTCCCTTCTACGTTTTGGTTTGACCCAAGTGTCTTCATTTGACTACGCGACTCTATAAATTTGGAACAAGCTATAGTACATTCTCTGCCCAGGAGCATCTTGATTGGCAGGCTGAGTGGAGTGTGTGTTGCATGTGTAGTTTGCCTGGGTCAGCAGGGTTGGCAACCTGCTTTGTAATCACCCTTTACCTTTTAATGGATAGTGTTTGTTTCAATCAAGCTCTCTCATGGTCCATGTCTATGTTTTGCTAGTCTTGCATTTGCCTCCTGGGCAATTTATCTGATGATCTAAATTGTTTCAATGAATAGGAACAACCTATCTGTCTTGACATGGAATGTAAGAGGGCTTAATGATGCTGCGCATAGAGAGCTGGTCAGGGAAACTGTCATTTCATCAAGACCAAGCATTGTATGCCTGCAAGAAACTAAACTGAGTGCTGTCAATAGCTCACTCCAATTTGAGACCTTGGGACAACACCTGAATTCCTTTCTTGAGTTACCTGCTCAGGGAACAAGAGGGGGAGTGCTCCTGGCATGGGATAGCAGCACAATTACTGTCACAGAGCCAGACATCAGGAGTTTCACAATCTCAGCCATGGTTAAGGTGATCTCCAACCCTACTGGTTTCCTACTCTCCACTTGCTATGGCCCTGCTGATGACGGACGCAAAGAAGACTTCCTGGCTGAAATGAATGCAATCAAACCGCAGTGTGGCATTCCTTGGTTAATCACTGGAGATTTCAATCTGATATACCAGGCTAGTAACAAAAACAATCTGAACCTCAACAGGCGCCTGATGGGAAAGTTTAGAAGGGCCCTTGATGACTGTGAACTTATGGAGATCACTCTGCAAAACAGAAAGTACACATGGTCAAATGAGAGGGAAAATCCTACCTTGGTTAGACTGGATAGATCCTTCTGCAATGCTGATTGGGATTTGGCATTCCCAAGCTTTGGACTCACTGCCTTGGCTACTGGGGCATCGGACCATTGCCCTCTACTTCTGAATTGCCAAGAAAGAATCATCAGGAAGGCCACTTTCAGATTTGAAAATCACTGGCTAAAGGTGGATGGGTTCAAGGAAGTGGTGGAACAAGCATGGTCCAAACCGCAGACTGGCTCAGCTCACTCGGTTCTGGTTAAAAAATTGGCTGAAACTGCTCGTGCACTAAAAGCCTGGAGCAAACCTCTTTTCAGTAATACAAGACTGCAGCTTCATATTGCAAATGAGGTCATCTTCCGACTTGATATTGCCCAAGAATCAAGGCAACTCTCAGGGGATGAGCTCCTGCTTAGGAAGCAGCTGAAAATAAGGGTCTTAGGGCTGGCTGCTGTTGAAAGAAGCCGTAGAAGACAGGCCGCTAGAGTGATCAACATTAAGGCAGACGATGCCTGCACAAAGTTCTTCCACCTAAAGATGGCGGCCAGAAAGCGAAGACAGTTTATTCCTTACCTGAAGCGACAAGACGGCACACTATCCTGGGAACATTCTGAGAAACAGGAGATCTTGCAGGATTTCTTTGCCAACCTGCTGGGAAAAAAGATAAGCAGAGGAAGGACATTCCAGTGGCACCACCTTCACCGCCTCGAGCCGCAGCTAGCTTCGTGGCTTGAATTAGATAGACCATTCACAGAGAAAGAAATACACCATGCAATACTGTCCCTTCCAGCTGAGAAGGCACCGGGTCCTGACGGTTTCACCAATGATTTCTACAAATCTTGTTGGGACATCATTAAGTGGGACATCCTTAGTGCCTTCCATGCCCTATTCATACATCATACCGGAGCTCGGAGCATATAAACACAGCTCAAGTCGTGCTCATACCCAAGACAGAGGTGGCAATGGAACCAAGAGATTTTAGACCGATCAGCCTCATACACTCCTTCGCCAAGCTCCTAACTAAGGTGCTGGCCCTCAGGCTAAGTGCATACATGGACAACCTGATCTCCAGTAGCCAGAGTGCTTTCGTCAAAAGGAGGTGCATCCAGGAAAATTTTCTGTATGTCAGAGGGCTCGCAAGACACTACCATCGCACGAAGACCCCAGCATGCCTGATCAAACTGGACATCACTAAAGCTTTCGACTCGGTCTCTTGGGAATACCTGCTTGAGCTCCTTGAAAAAGAGGGGTTCCCAACAAGATGGCTTGACTGGCTTTCGAGGATACTTGGATCCTCTTCTTCAGCCGTGCTACTTAATGGTAATCCTGAGAGAGGATCATGCACCGCAGAGGGCTTAGACAAGGCGACCCCTTGTCTCCATATCTTTTCATCCTAGCAATGGATGTGCTCAACACAATTTTCAAGGTGGCCACTGACCAAGGTTTCCTCTCCAAGCTAAAGGGTAGGCACGCCTCTCTCAGACTATCGATGTATGCGACGATGTGATTATTTTTAGCAACCCAAGCAAGCAAGACATCTCCTGCATAATGGCAATCATGGATGCTTTTGGGGCAGCTACTGGCCTACAGATTAATTTGTAGAAGAGTACCGTGGCTTCAATAAGATGTGTGCCGCCGGACATGGATGAAAATGCTCGCAGACTTTCCAGCCCAAGAGTGGGTTTCCCTATGAAATACCTGGGGCTGCCTCTCACCCTATCCAGACTCAAAATGGTTCACCTGCAGTACATCTTGGACCGGGCCAAAGGAAAGGTGGCAGGCTGGCAGGGCAGACTGGTTAACATTGCGGGTCGCCGCGAATTAGTGAGATCTGTGCTCAGCTCTTTGCCTGTGTATCTGTTGACAGTGGTGAAAGTTCCAAAGAACTTTTGCAAGGAGCTTGACAAGTTGAGCAGGAAATTTCTTTGGGCTGGAGATAAAGACCTTACTGGAGGAAAATGCAAGGTAGCCTGGCCAAAGGTTTGTGTTCCTACTGCTCTTGGCGGCCTTGGTATCATAGACCTTGAGCGGTTCAGTCGTGCTCTACGGCTTAGATGGCTGTGGTTTTCATGGGACGCTGCTAAACGACCATGGAAGGGCCTTCAATTGCCTATTGACAGGACAGATGAGGCACTTTTCAATGCTGCAACTCATATAACACTTGGAGATGGTAAAACGGCCAATTTCTGGTCGTCTCGCTGGATGGAAGGTGAAGCCCCGGCATCCTTGTTCCCGGCCTTGTTCAAACACAGTAAGAGAAAAAACAGATCGGTCTCTGATGCTCTGTCTGACGACAACTGGATTAAGGATATTGACTACGACATGAGTCCAAGGGTAATTGAGGAGTACGTTCGACTATGGATCAAGCTACAACACATGCAACTTCAGCCTCACACACATGATCAGATTCGGCCGGTTGCATACCGGGATGGTCAATACACCGCAAGCTCGCCTTATAAGATTCAGTTCCTAGGGATGATGACAATTAGCGGCCGCACCCACCACATGGAAGACCAAGGCCACCGCCGGCGTGTAGATTCTTCACTTGGCTAATGCTGCAAAACAGGATCCGGACAAATGCAAGACTCCTCCCTCGGGGAATGGCCGAATGATTACTTGCGCTCTGCCGCGAAAGAAACCCGAGACGCATCAAAGACATCTTCCGGGGAGTGCATCTTCTCCAAATCGGGCCGGGACAAGGTGGGCGATCGATTCAAAGTAAGATCCTTGAAGCCGGATCTTTGGGGGCAAGTGGGAGATCTCAACTCCCGGTACATCAATCTGCAAATTTGGGCGCACATAGCTGTAAAGAAGGAATCAAATCTCTGGTAATGCTAACGGTTTGGGAGCTATGGAAGGAAAGGAACAATAGGGTGTTCAATAGAGTTTCAAAACGGCCGAAAGGGTAATCACAACAATTCTTGACGAAGCCGACTGTGGTCCGTAGCCGGGAAACAAAGGTTTAGAGTTCCTCTTAGATAGACTTTCGATTCGATCTGCATTTGCTAGCCATATTTCTTATGTAATTTAGTTTCTCGCAGCCTCTTAGGGGTGGCTAGGCAAGCTGTGCTTGTCAGGGGCAAAATAGGTGCATCTTGCACCAAACCTTGTAAATAAACTCCTCTCTTATATCAATGAAAGCCGGTAACGGATCTTTTCGAAAAAAAAAAAAACAAGCTACAGTACATACGAGCTAGAGTTTACGTACCAGCGTACCACACCTCCTCGGCGAGGGAGACGGGCGGCACGGGTACGGTTCTGAAGCTAGTAGCGAGGGCGACAATGCAGTAGAACGCACTTGTTCTAAAAATCGAATTGTACGTCGTCTCTGCATTATTGATCTTCTAATCAAGTACAGTACGCTCTAGCGTATGTGATGAGCGATAGCGAACAAGATTTTAATAACTTTATATGGTAAAATATATTCCATATTAATTGTGGTTATCCTACACAAGATAGTTATACTGAATACAATTGAAAAAAAAGATTCGTAGTATAATAGTATCTGAACTCTAAAACGACTTTTCCAGACTTTTAGTTCTAAAACTATTTTACTGTACTAATTTTGTCATCAGGCACATAATCCTAACTAGATCTGGGAACATACAAGGTACTAGCATTTTCTTTTTATTTGTTGGACTGGTTAATTGTCCAATTCCATTGATCAAGATTCAAGAACCAAAAGGTGCTTTGCTTTCCAGATATGCTTCAAATTACTATTTCTTCTCTAAAAAATTATTCGTCTTTTCAATAAAATACATCGGCCTCATTCTATCACACTATCTGAAATCCTAAATGACTTTTGCAGACTAAGTTTAAAGTATCTGTACTTACTAGTACTATTGTATTAGACGGTAGGCACATAGTCCTAACTAAGTAGACTTGCGAACATACGGGATTTCTCGCTAGAAAGAAAAGAATTCAAACGCTCATAACACTGGATCGATCATGCAGCAGCCACGCAGATATATTATTATTATGAACATGTACGCATCTCAAAATTCAGAGGGCAAACCGCAAACGCATCGAATCCTGACGAAGACGACGTTCACGGGTACGACAGGTATCACCCACGGATTCAGAGGCTCCTGGCGATCATCTCCTGACACCGGTCGTACGACTCCTGTTTCTCCAGCAAGAAGTTGGCACGGCACCTCGCGATGAACTGCTCCGCTAGCCGGTCGATCTCGTTCCCTCCTCCGGCGTCGGCGTCGGCGTCTTCCTCCCCTTCGTCGTCTTCCTCCACGACCACCACCTCGTCCGGCATCTCCTCCTCGAGCCAGCGCAGGTACCCACAGTACTCGCTCGCCGCCGCCGGGACGACAACCGCGCTCCACGCCGAGTCGTAGCACGGGTACACGTGGTAGTTCACGTCCAGCGCCTCCTCGGCCGCGGTCCGAGCCGGCGACAAGCCGCCGGACCAGGTGAGATGCGGCGGCCAATTCGCGAAGCCGCCGCTGGTGGCGCCGGCCTGCTGCCTGCTGGTCCTCTTCTTCTTCTTCGAGCAGCCGCAGCCGATGGCGGTGTGCTGCTTCCTCCGGCGCTGCCGCCGCGCGCCCCACTTGGTCCTGTCGAGGAACGCGGACTTGACCCTGGCGAGGGCGCGCAGCACGCGGCCTAACCGCGGGTACACGTGGGACTGCAGGATCGTGCTGATCTTTAGCGAGATGGAGCTCGGGAGCAGCGCCTCCATGTGGAGTGGTGTGTAATGGATCGGAGCTGCTGGCCGGCCGGATCAATGGTGGCACTGGCACGGCGGTGGACAGATGGAGATGGTGAAGGTGGAGGTGTGCCGATCGACGGTGCCCTCCGGTGCTAGTACATGCCCTTTATAGGGACGACCGGCCTCCTGCCCTTCTCGTGTATGGAAATGTGCCACCGAATCACACCGTGGTCTCTCCAGACTCCACAGCTAGCGATGCGCGCAGGCCACCATCGATCTCCGTAGGGCGTGAGTTTATTATACGTTTCACTTGCAACATGGTAATATATTTCTACTTGGAAAAGTAGAATGCGGGGTGTGATCGGTCAATCAGGATATCAAGATGACAAGATCAGGTGTCCTATCATCCTAAATGGAATTTGGAGATCGTGTTTGTTCTTTCTACATGCATTTCAATCTGCTCTGGAAATTTTGGCTTAGTAATGGGAGCTGTCATCGTGCTTTGGCTTTGTTTGGAAACAAATAGTCCGCTTGCATGCTTTATCAAGAGCGATTGATCAGAGGAACTACTTAAGCCCCTCTTGGATTTAGCCAATAGGCAATTGGATTAGAGTATGGACAATGGAATAAGGAATCATGTATCTTGCAAAGGTTAGATTATTCCTTATGATGAAATCTATTCACCCTAGCATGCTGTATGAAGTACGTTAACATATCATTACGGTGTCACCATCTCCAACATGGATAAAGGGCTCAACGTACTGCATGCAGCTCGAATACTTGATAGCATTTTTTTTTTCGTGACCATGCATTGCATTTATATCATTATTAAGAAGAAGCGAGATCGAGTGGGGTATTTTTTTTACAACAACGGGGCCTAGTATGCGAGCGGCACGGTACGGCCGACCGTGCCAAACCTTTCAACGAGGTAGCATAAGGTACAAGCGATTACATAGCAACAGATTTTGCGACGAGGTAGGCAGCGAGGCTCAGAATGTTGTGCAGAACAGCTGGACCCCAGCAGGTCATCAGATTAAGCAAACAAGCAGCATCAAACGGGCATCCTCGCTGTGATTCGACCCCGTTTCGAGAGCAGCAGAAACGGAGCAAGACGGACGAAGAGTGTTTCTCCTCCATCCACGGAACGTTGCGTGGCCTCTCAACACTCTCTGTTATGCACCCTCCTGGTCTGCATTACTCCAATAAGCTCTGGTCTGTTCACACTTTAGAGGACACCGGGGATCCAGCCTGGCCAGCCAGCTCGTGTCTTCCTGCCTGGCCAGCCAGCTCGTGTCTTCCTCCTCCTCCCATCGCTCCCGGCCACTTGTGTTCGTTGCGCGGCCAGGCCAGTCGTCGAGTGACGTACGAGAAGTGGCAATGAATGCATTGTCGGCCGCGCTGTGCTTCGCGCTGTGCTAGGAAGACTGCATGCGTCGCTAGCTTCATCACAACTCTTCTCCTGTTCTTAAACTGGGTACGCCATGGACGGATGGTTTTGGGGCGCTCATGCGTCTTGCGTGGCTGCGAGAGGACGTGCAAATATCCAGCCGTTGGGATACTCTCTCGCAAATGCGGTGCATGGAAGCCAATGCGAAGTGGCCGGAACCGAACCATCAATCATTGCATCACCCGTGGATCGATCATGCCATGCGCTCGCTCTCGCTGATTGCTGCCGGCCTGCCGGCTGCCGCTGCACTGCAGGCGGGGTCTGTAAATGCGCGGCACACGTCACCATTATTCGTCGCATCGACGCGTATAGTAGTCGTCGCGTCTCCGAGGGGAACGACGAGCGAGAAATCCATCTAGAACGACGTTGGAACCTGATCCCTTGCTGCATTGGCAATGGAGTCCCTCGGCTGCACTTGTCGTCTGCCGGCTAGTTTTTTTTTTTTAGCAGAGGCTCCTGGCTAGCTTTTTTTTTTTTTTCCATATCGGCAATTGAGGCCCGACAGGCCTTATGGGCCGACCATAGCCGACTGGGTTCCAACCAAGCCCGGCTACCATACTCTTATTAGCCGACCATAGACCTCTTATCGGCCCGATAGGCATGTCGGTCCATGGATGGCCGATTGGGTCCTATCGGCCATCATCTCGTGTGCCATTACGCCGAGACAGGCCCATGACAACACTGGACTTGGGCCTCACCAAAAGTCAGATACGAGTCCAAATCTAAACCCAAGAAAAGGGCGCCGACGCCAGCGCTAGCTAGTTCCTTCCTTGGCGACTACGTACGGCGGCAGCCGCCGTCCTACAAGAGCAGTGCTTGAGCCTGAGGGTACTGCAGTCCAAGTTTGACAGCCAAAGTCGCTCTTTTTTGCACCTGATCTGGAAATAGCACTGGAAATAGCACAAGCTCTGAAGGGGTGTCCTATCGGGAAGGAAATGAACTGGAAGCAAGTTCAGCAGCTGTGCATGCCCTTCATCAGGCTGAAGAAGGATGCGGCAAGGTTGTTTGGTCCTCAGGCACTGGACTTGAAGCTTACGTTCATGGACTTAAGTGATACAGACAAAAGTCAATAAACATATGGAAATACTGTACACCAGTACACCACCTAGAAATACTATATGTCAAACAATAGAATCACAATATCACAGTTAGCAACAACAAGAGCAACAGGAGCAACAACAACATAGCAATAATTCAAGGCAAGCAAGTATTTACGAGATAATTAGAAATCTAGAGAAAGCATGCCTCCAGAAATGCTATTCTTATTATATCAGGGTTAATATAACCGTACATATGACAATACTAACAGAAGTATATACTATGAATTGCGCAACCTGATATCCTTTCGGCTACAACTAGTAGCTCCTCAATACCAGCAACTTGAAGTGGTATAGGAGCCACAAAGAACAATGTAACAAGCCAACAAGCACTTAGGAATTCTCCTCCACACTTACTGAAGTCTTCCTAGCTTTCTTGTCACTAATATACAATTGATATCCATATGAAACAAATCCCCAGATGGCCATCAACATAGCAATAATCTTCACTCCATCCATCTTGTCATGGAAGAAAATCACAGCAAAAACTGGAACGATGGGTAGAGCTAGTGTGCTTATCACATTTGAAAAGAGTGATGACACAACAAAGACCAAACCCACCACTCCTACGGAAGCTATCTGCCAAGATACAGCAGTCCATAGAAGTGTCATCACATAGGACAGCCTCCCTGAGCCGAAGGCATGCATCTCTCCCTCTAAAGTCTTCCACTCACCGCTTGCAAACAACCCAATGAGAGAAGCTATTGTTGCCACTAGTCCTGTATATATCTGCATATTCAACACAACTGAGAAAGTTTCCTTCTTAATAACCTTCTCGAATGTGACTTGCATTAGAGAGAGAATTAGTGAGTATGTGGCTGAGGCACCAAGGGTCAATGTGAAACCCAATATGTACTTCCCAGGCGACAAACCATTAGTACCCTGAGTATCTTCGTCGACTCCAAGAAGTGCAGCGGAAAAGGTAAGGAGGATTACCGAGTTCAAAATCAATGCAGTGAACTTTTGAGCATTTAGGACATAGGAGAAGACAGCATTGAAGGCCAGCTGACTAGCGCATATGAGTGAATATGTTGATACAGGAAGGTACAAGAGGCCATAGGAATACATCAAGTCATCGGCAGCAATGATGAGGCCCAAGGCAATATATATAAGAGTAATTTTGGTGACAGAAGTCTCAGGGTGACTACTGGTGGTTGTTTGTGTAGAAGGTGATTCTGAACGGAAAAGATATAGGGCGACGTACAACACAGGAAAGCCAGCGGTTTGGACAAATGTGGACATCCACTTGCTATTTCCACCTTGGTTGTAGTAGAACCTACCAAGGAGTGTCGATGCTGTCTGACCAGCAATGATGAAGAAAATGTTCAGAGCTACCATCAGCCACCAATGCCAATGCCTGGTATGAGAGTTTTGAGGAGCTGTTTCGTTAATAGATGAAGTTTCAGGTTTGGATGATCCTGCAAACAACATACAGAAAGCATGATCAACAGGTCATTCTGAAACTATAAGTGCTAAGCACTCACGGTAACAGGAGATCCCAAATTGAAACACTCGTTTCTTTAGACAAGTGTAACCAAGCTTGGCTGCTTTTCCTGACGAATAGGGCATAACCCACAGTACTAAAAAGTTTACTGCACACAAGGAACTCTCCACGGTATATCTATGACTTTTCTGAAATACAGCGACGCTGTTCCCCAAAAGCTCGCATTATTATTCCTACACATCCTCATGAAACGTTGCAAGTATTTGGACTCGTAATTAAGAGCTGAACCAGCTCCGGCGAATGACCAATCAAACACATTAACTGAATAAACAGTAACTGAAAACGGACGCACGCGCACATGCCACATAGCTCAAGCAGCAATCACAATACAATCCTGAGCGCGTGCACTCAAGAAGGAAGATGACCCAAACCCCAATCCCATACCAGAACCAAAAACCCATTGACCCAACGGGACGCCATACACCAGCAGGCAATTCATCGAACACCTCGCGCGCTCGAGCGTTCCAGCGACGTACCTCTGATATAACCCGAGAAAAGAAGAAGAACATGTATCGGGGCCTACCCACACACTGCAGGAGAGCAAACCCAATCTATGATACTCATCCGCGCTCCTCTCATCGCATCCCGACAAGTTCACTCTGACAGATAGAGAGAACGAGCTGACAGGACTGACCTGCGATCTGTACGTGGATCTCGTCCTCCCTGATGCCTCCGCCGCCGCCGCTCCCACTACTGCCGTCGTCGCCGGCCATGCCGTCACCCGGTCCCGGATGCGAGTGGGCTTGTGCTGCGGAGGACGCGACGAGTGAGGACCAGAAGAGGCGCAGGCGCAGGCGCAAGCGCAAGAGCGGTCAGCGACTCAGCGTGGGTGGGAGCGCCGCGCCGCAGACGCCGCAGCCGCACGGGGGGAGGGTGGAAAAGCGGTGTGGCTGCTTGGTTTCCTATTTACTTCGCCTTTTGGATGGACCCTTGCCTCCGTGCGGCCTTTCCGTGTCGCTGTCATGTGACGACGCGGACGGACGGCCAGAATCTGTCTTCTGCGATCGCCCATTCGCACGCTCGCGATCGCAACTCTTTTTCCTGCGTGCGGCCGGCGGGGCCCTAACGGATTGGTTAGTTAGGTCGGTAGTACGCCGCCGGAGTTGAGTAGTTGACCATCCAAACCCAACAACGAACCTTTTATTTTTTTGTGCTTGTTCGATGATCAGATGATATGAGATGAGATGAGATGAGATGTTGTGACACGACGCTAGCTGCTGCTATAGCGCTAATGCTAATTGCGTACGTGCGTGGCCGCGCAGCCTGTATAATCCGATCTCCGGCGGGACCAGGACGTGCTGACTTTTTGCAGCCAAAACGCAGCGCGAGACCGAGAAAATAACGTGGAACAGGAACAGGATGCTGCTGCTCTTGTCATGTGATCGGGCACGGGAATGTGATTCCACGAAACGGGAGATGGCCGAGCTAGCGGCGCTGGTACGCGGTGCCATGCTGCCTACACTACAGTACTAGTACATGATTGCGTGATATTTTTGCTTCGTTGGATGCTCGCGCCTCCTGACCGCACGTTATTGGTCGCGTACGCGCCGCTGTTCGCTTGACCACGAGCTCTGACTTCGCGCGCCGGGCGCCGCCCTCTAATATGAGGCGGCCGTGATTGAGATGGCAGTTTTCATCCCCAAGCGACGATGACGGCCGAGAAAGAGGTCCCCTGGCCCTCTCCACATCGGTCAGCTCTCGTGGGCTACAGCTTCCATCGTTGTCCTTTATGGCCTTATGGGAGAGAGCAAAAGCAAAGATGCTGATCTTGGAAAGTCAAGTAACTTTTATTTTTAGAGATTTTCATCTTGTTATATGTTTTTGAAAGTAATTTTGAAAATGGAGGAAAATATGGACTGCTACAGTAACCCACCCAGTCCCTTTTCTTCTTCTTGCTGTCATTGGTGCGACCAGGGACGAATGTGGGCTGATTAGGATAGTTCAGGGACTGAATTGGACGTTTCCATAGTTTAGGGACCAAATTGAGCCGACCAAAGATAGTTCAGGGGACTAAGTTGGACATTTTCATAGTTGAGGGACCAAATTGAGCCCGGTGAGCATAGTTCGCGGACGATTTTGCCTATTACGCATTTAAGTAAACAACCAACACACCAAAGTGCATCCACAGAAGGCTACAAGCGCCTACTAGGCCACCAATAGCAGGCCGTCAACAACAGCACTGTTAATCCAAACCGGAGCGGCTCACTAGGAACCTGGGGTTTCCTAAAAAACCGGCCGGTTCGAACGGTTTTTCTGGTTTGATTGCATGGCCGGTCTTTAAAGCGAACCGAACCGTTAGAGTCTCGGTTCGGTCTTTACCAATCGGACCGCCGGTCCGTCCCTGTCCAAATAACTAGGTATATAACATATCCAATGATGCTAATTTCACAACGTAACTACTCTTCTTCTTTTCTATAATTTTGATCGGTTAACACGGTTTGACATATCACAAACTTAAATCTCTTATATTTTCATGACCGAGGGAGAGTATCACAAAAGCTTTTTAAAACACACCAACATCCACAGAAAAAATGACCTATAAATTGTTGAATTAGAAAAAATAATTCATACCTTTGAATTGATGATAATCTAAGGGTTTAGGATAACAGTTTGTTTGGCTGGACAAACACACCACGCCCACTGAAATGACCTATAATGCTTAAATTCAATGGTTTAGAATCAGTGGCAAATCTAGCTGAAAACGTCATTGGGGTCATCGTGGTCAAATTAGTTATGTGATATAATTTTTTATGAGTTCAAAAAAGTAATTTACTAAGGATTTTACAAATTTCGTCAGGGTCGGCGGACCCCGATGAAGCCTTCTAGCTAGATGCGCCCCTGTTTAGAATCTAAACCAATGAATTCGTGCATTCTTCTAAAGCCTGTCGAGGCAAAGCTGTCTGGCCAGATAGCAATCCAGGTCATCGATTTTAAGTACCTGACAATCAGGGTTAATGCTCGGTAAGCTGGCTAGCATATATAAGGGCAGTCCCAATGGAAGAAAAACTGACACGTTTTCCATAGCAAAAGAAATCACCTATAGAAACCATTGTTCACAAAGGTAGTTTCTTCGAGTAATAATTATTTTTCTTCTCTCCCAATTCCACCAATGGGGAGAGTTGCATTAACCCCATAGAAACTAGTGGTTTCTTCCCCAATGGCAAATTCATGGTTTCTTGTGCATTGGGTCAAGAGTAGACATGGTTTCTCCATGAAGAAACCATTTCTATGATTTTTCTCTCTTTTCCTCATTAATTAGGCTGCCACATCATCATTTTGCTTAGTTGGCAAGCCATTTAATAGAGATAAACTACCATTAATACACCATTGGGAGTGCCCCTAACAAAGCTCCCCTATCCAAATTCTTCCATCTTGTATGGTAATTGTAGAAGCTGGTATGCCAGCTGCTGGCTACTACTAACAACTGGTTTGCCCATCCGAGCTCAATGGCTCATGGACTCGCCACACTGTCCACCCAAGTAAAAGAGGCCCAAAGGCAAAAGTGCACTGCAGCCGGCAGCACGCGTCGCTTCCACTCAAGGCTCAAGCGTCCAAAGGCGCACAGCTAACAATCCACGTTCAAAGATCGAAAAAGGCGCGACACAGATTCCATATGTGCCACTCGCCCACTACACCATACCACGCGCATGCATGCGAAGCATGCACGGCACTACACACAACCAAAACTCCGACACAACGAACAAGAGAAACAAAAACAAGAGCTCAAAAAACATATTCTGTAATAAGAGCTCAAAAACATCTTCTACTTGCAGTGAATAACTCTCTTTGTCCCGTACAAAGATTATTACTATACCTGCATTATTATGACCATGCATGCTTATTGTCAAGCACGTACGGTGTATAGTAACAGGCACCTTAACCGCTAATCTTTGCCCTTGGCATTCACGGTGGCGGCGTCAGTGACGCCGCGATGGCAAGAGCGACAGTCGCCAGCTTCTTGAACTCGGCATCCTCCGCGGCCAGCGGCGACGTGTCGTCGGCCTCACCGAACGCGTCCTCGCACGTCTCGGGCGCGTCCAGCGCCGCGCTGATCTGCGTGACCGCGTCGTCAATGCCGCCGCCGCCGCCCTCCGCCGAGCCGTGGGCGAGCACCTCCTCTGCCCGGTCGAGCTGCTCCACGGCGTCCGAGTATACCTCCGCGCACACGGACAGGCGGTCCCGCCTCTTCGCGTCCGTCTCGAGCGCGCTCATGGCCGCGATGCGCGCGGCCGTCGCGTTGGCCTTCGACTTGGCGATCCTGGCCGCGATGGCGGCGAGGCCGCGCGCGTCGGTGGCCTCGGCGCTGTCCTTGTCGGCCTGGAAGATGTTGATGCAGTATTCGTAGCCGATGGATGGGTGGCCGGCGGCGAAGGACCTGCATGCGTCTTGCAGCGGGGAAGACCCGCACATCGGCAAAATGAGCAGGACGAACAACACGGAGGAGATCGGCTTCATGGTTGCGCCGATGATTTTTTGCTTAGCGAGTTAGCTTGGGGTAGATGGCTTGTGGGGAGCGACGTGTTGAGAGTTGGATGTGGATGGTAGAGACGCAGTTGGTGGCTTGCGCAGCCGGCCGGCTCGTAGCTAAGTAGTCGTGCTCGTGCAGACAGAAAGATGGCCTCCGAGTGTGTAGAAATGTTCAAAGAATATTTTCAGAGGAAGCTTTTTTTAAGACGTCACCAGAGGGGTGAGAGCCTCACCTAAATAGATTCCATTGATTTTGGCAAGCCTTTGCACGGAATTGCCTGTGAAGGTGCAGAGTTTACAAAGAGGATAAGTGGGAAAAAAAAATACATGGTGAACAATATGCACCAAACAAGAGATGTTCCTATCGCTTATAGAAGGGCACCTACTCTATAGTCTAGCTGCCTGCTTGCATGAGGCGAGCAACCGGCGATGGCAAGGAGGAATGATGACGGAACACCAAAAAAAAAGGAAAGCTCTAACAACTTGTACGTATAAGACACGTCAGATTATGTAAAAACCATCAAAACCTGAAAGTAGTAGTGCACAAGCAGTTAGCGAGGAGCGAGGGGAGAGGAGTGTCGAAAACAAAGAGGTTGCTGAGAAGTGAGAATGAGATCAACATCCAGGTAGAATTGATTTTTGCCTGACAGTAGTACTGGATCGCAGTACCAGGATACAATCATATTTTATAAAATAGAATGATTTTGATATTGATTTTGTTGGCCTTTCATAAATTTAGTGCGCTATTTAACATTATTTCTAATGCACCTTAATTTTAATTAATATTTCATCGCAATTGAATTATTTTAAAAAGACACTTCCATTTCGAGCGAGAGACCCACAACACTCTCCCTTAGTGGATACATTGTCCCTACTACTACTACTTATGGCCGCTAGGCATGGGGAATTAGTTCTTGTGCCATGTCCACCCAACTACAAGGTAACGAGACACGGCTTTGCGGAGTGAATAACAATGATGATAATAGAGGAACCATCCTCTGTCTTTTTGTAATCGAGTCCCCCCCCCCCTCCTCCCTGACTTTAAAGGGGGTGTTAGGGCCACTTCCTCACCCTCTTTAGCAACTATAGACGCACAAGACGGCTCCCAAACCCTCGTGAACTCTTATCGCGTACTTTCGAAGTAGACATAGAGCAATTACTTAAACCGATATAGTTTTTAAACATGTTTTTGTTAAAAAAAAGTCAAAACAGTTTATAATTTGGAATAGAGGGAGTACTTATGTTGTTCTTACTTGTACATTTATTGTCTCTTTCTACTTTTTATACAAAAGAAAAAAAAGAAGAGGTAGGGATCTTCCCTTCTAATTTGTTCACAAAGTATAATTTCAGAGCCCTCGAGTGCTAAGCTATACGAACAATATGTATTGCCTGCCTATAGTCAACGCCATGAAACACCCAATACATAGTTTTTTTGTTGCGCTAATTAGATACACACTAGAAAAAGAGCTAGATCGGGCACACCTAAGATCAGCCTTGGCAACTTTTAGCTAGGTCGGTTAGTAAGCCTAACAACATGTTCGCACATGAGCACTTTACATGGTGGTTCACGATGATGCGCGCAAAAACAAGATCGACACATTGTCGGAGGAGTCTCATTGGAAATGCGATTTGCAAGATATGTTTATGATGTCTCTTGAAACCCAAAACCCCACACATTTAAGAGGGACTTTGTCCGGGCGACAACGACTTTAGAGCTTTGCCGTCGTTATAAATCATCGAACATGAAAGCAACGAAGAATGACAATAAGTATTAGATGAGAAAAAGTAAGATAAAGATTGCAATATATTATATGTGTAAGGATTGGTTAAATGGATCTCTTAACCGGCCGTGATCCTCTCATATAAATAGTAGGGATGCTTAAATGTCACGCGTAGAATTTATATAAGCTTAAAGTGCCAAAATCAGCTCATTGCCGGTCTAGGAAACTGGCCTAGGCTAGTTATTTCTGGATTTTGCAAACTTGGCCCAATTTAATCTAAAATTTGATCATTCTATTACTAGTTCTAGTTTCTTGGTTTCACGTGTTTCTCGATTCATATTCATTTCTTCGATCATATTTTGGTCGATCCCGGAATCTAGGGTGTGTTTGGTTCATTTCCTCCATTGGCCCGGCTAGCAAAACTAAACCAGGGCTAGCTAAAGCCTGTCCTAAGAAGCCAACATGGTTTTTGTTTGGTTGGGCTGCTACACCTAGGCTGGCTATCTGTAGAGTTTGTTTGGTTTGTCTTGTTTGTTTTGATATAGTCACCTCTTCTTCCAATGAGTAAGGTTACCTCTTTGAGACATTTCGTCAAACAAGTGACAGGCATCCTCACCGATGATCTTCAACAGCAAGCACAGTTGCATCAGCTGCCATTCTTGCCAAGAGCAGAAGCGATGTAGCCATGGTGAACCTAAAACTACCAGCAACCATCACCGGCCATGGTCAAACATTCAGAGTTTCCATTGGACAGTAGAACCCATAAGCAATCAGAGCCTTGTTGAGAGGCCTGCAGTGGCATAGAATGGGCCGATCACATCCCCGCCCATTCGAGCCAGGAGAATCTCGGTCGGCCCAAACTGAAAAATAGGCCCACCGCCACACTGCCCCGGCTCCGGCCACAGCCGAGACGAGCACGAGACTAGCAGCAGCCGCTTGCTCAGATCGGCAGCTTCGGCGGCGGCGGCGGCAGAGATGGCGATCCGGTACTGGCCGATGGCCGCGGCAGCCGTTGGGTTCCGCCTTGTCCTGGTTCTCTTCGGCGGTGACCTCCACCTTGCCTCTCGCCCTGAGGTCTCCACCCCCTCACCTCCCTTCGCCGCCGTAAGCGCCTCCCCACGCCCTATCCTCCTTGTGAATTTGTGATCCTGACCGTCGTGTGGCTTAATTCGAGCTTTGGTTTCTCTCTTCTCTGTCTTGCAGTGGCGGAAGGCTACTGGCTGAAGCAAGCGTCCGTGTCGCCGTACTCCGGTAAGTTACACGACCCCGGTCTTGCACCCTACCCACTTTGACATTTGCATCTGACCTCGTGACCAATGAACTAGTAGTAGTTGCTGCACTTAGTTGATATGCAGTGGATCAAGTAGCATAAGTTCTGTTTCCACATAAAAGACGAAGTAGCATAGGTTTGCTATATCTAAACCAAGTGCCATCACATGGTTAATGGAACACACTTTGATTGGTTCTTTGCACTGCTCTGTCTTATGGTATAAAATGGAAGGATGATTTATCCGGTTGATCGATTTCTCTTTCAGGTTCTATGTATCACGGTTCCCCGTTGCTCCTGTCTGTTCTTGGTCCATTAACTAATAACAGGTAATTAATTCTTGTATATGAATGTTTCTGCCTTCGTTCTTTCTGCTATACCTTCTCAGCATTAATTATTTTTTATAAAGTTCATTTGAAAATCGAAATGTTAACTTCCATAGATTTGATGGTATTACAGGCCTGAAGGACATCATGCTCATATTTACTGCAGGTAGAGATATGTTGGTATCTACCTTTTCTTACAACTAATGTGTGCTTTTAGCCTTTTATAAGATTTGCAAATTGTTGATGTATAGTTCATTTTTGTTGAAAAAGAGTTGGTTTCCTATAGCTTTCTTTTATTTGTCTCAGCATGTGACTAAAAATAAAATAAAATAAATTCCTCAAACATATTCCTTTGATCGAAATTTGTTTGGTGGAAATGTATTTCCTGGTATGCTTATCAATGCACGACACAGTTTGATTTTTGTGGCTGTAGATTTTCTAGCAGCCATGCTCATCCGAGCAACTGGGCATAAACTCCAAATGGCACGGAACAGAAGCTTGAAGTCACTTGACCTCACAAAGGCCGTAAACAATACAGGTTGATCATAGCAATTAATGTTATATTTTGTTCATTCCTCTCCGAATACCCCTATCAAATACTATCTTAATTGGGAAAGAATCGGGTCCAGGGGTGGGGACATTGACCCTCTAAAAGCATGCACACCCATATTACATCCATAGATGTAATTCCTCACAAAAGTTGGGATGCAAACTCATTTTGTAGAGATTTGATGAGTTTGCATCCAATTTTTGTGACAAAGTACATCTATGGATGTGCATTGTTGGAAACTTCTAAAAGCGTTTTTTTAGGTGGGAGGTGTTTCTCCCAAGACAGTGTTTTTGTACACAATATTTTCCCAACTTAAAAGTGCCTCAGTTTCTTACCGTGTTACCACAATTGTTGTACTAGTTTTACCACAGATTGTTTCTTACAATGTCAATATGATTTTGATACCACGCAACTTATAAACTGCAAAATTCGAAAAATAGACATAATTTATTCACAAAGTTAGTGATTGGCATGTTGTCATTCTTTATTTTTATAGTATTATCTGGAAGCACAGCCCATTTTTTCAGTAGTAAAGTAATTAATAATTATGAATTTTTCACATTAAAACTGAAGTTGCATAGCCTCTGCTTTCATGGTAACACTTGTTTTCCTGTCTGTAAGTATGGACAACCTATCATGGAAATGTTCTTACCACTTAACAGTTTAATGCTTTCGGTTTCACTTACTATTTGTTAGACCGTTACTTATTATTCATAATATCTTTGATGCAGTTAATTTAAGCACTGGAGATGTTGCTTCTCTCATATATTTGTGGAACCCTTGGGCAATAGTCACTTGTGTGGGTTCATGTACATCACCAGTTGAGAATCTAATGGTCATAATTATGATCTATGGAGCCTGTTCACGTAAGACAGTCTCAATTTTGTGTTTCCATTCCTTATTTTTCTAGTATCAATTATAACTTCCAATCTCAAAACTGGAAATCACTTTTATCTCATTTCACTTCAGTTTCTATTTCAAAATGAATCCTGGTATTTTGCAAAGCATCAGTTAGTAACATTGTCATTGTCATTGTCATTGGGATGTTGATCCATGGGTAACATAGAGTTCCCAAGTTTTATGCTGGTTAATAAATCTTTGTATTTTTTTAGGTCTGGCTCCTCTTGCTGCTTTTGGATATGTTATGGCCACACATCTCTCTCTTTATCCTGCAATTCTCATTGTACCGTCAGTACCACAATTTCTGTTTGAATTTTCCATTTCAATTCAAATTTCCCATATATCTGCTACTAACCTGCATGGTTGTCTACTCAAAAAATCTAACTCTGTTTCAGGTCATTCTGTTGCTGGGTTATGGTCCAGATGCTCCTCCACCAAAAGTATTTCTTATTAAAGGGTCAAGTGCCAGTAAAAGTGATAAGTCAGAAAATGATAAAACAACCAAACAGAGCGCTTTCAACATTTTTCATGGAAACCAGTACTTCACTTTATATTTTGGCTGTTTATCTGGTCTTGCCATGTGTTGTTATTGAGCAGCGTGATTCTGAAGAAAGTTGGTGGCCTCCATGAGATGTTTGAAAAGTAAGATGCTATAAGCTCCTTTTTGCGACCTTCAGGTCCTGGGAAGTCACCAAATTCATCTCAAAATATGCACTAGTTTTCCCTATGCCTTTGCTTAAAGACAGCGTTTCTTAAAGGAGTGAGGTATAACTTAGCTTAGGAGTTTGGTTCAGATATTTGCAAATCATGTCGTACTTGTGAAAGGCGGTTTTCCCTATCTTAGGAGTTCAGTCTCTGAGCTTTATCTCATAAACAGCTCTTTTCATCAACTTATTTTGTCTGTCACTGATTACCTGATGTCCTGTTGTTTGCAGGACGTTTGGTTTTATACTTACTGTGAAAGACCTATCGCCAAATATCGGTGTTTTATGGTAAGTGTTGAGAACTTGAGAATTTTCTCTAATTGAATCTTTGTCATTGTCACTCAAGCATATTCAATGTGTCTAATGCATTTTGAGAATGGCTGCAGGTACTTCTTTGCTGAAGTCTTCGACTTCTTTAGAAATTTCTTTCTTATAGTCTTCAATATGAACATCATTTTTATGGTCTTGCCATTGGCCATCCGATTGAAGCATCGTCCATGCTTTCTTGCATTTGTTTACACTGCAATTGTGGCAATATTGAAATCTTATCCATCGGTGAGTTTTTTTATTATTTGTATGATATTTATTAATCTTTCAGGTGCAAAATATTGCCTGTTTTGTTTTGTGCTCTTGTTTTTATTTTCAATCTGTTGATATGCTTCTTATCATGATTTTTCCTGAAGGCTGGAGATTCAGCTCTGTATCTTGGTCTTCTGGGCTTATTTGTCAACGAATTAGCAGGTAGGTAGCAGTTTACTACATGACGTTTTTAATGGTACCTAGAAAATTAATAATCCTTTATGTTTACATCTTGCAGAAATGCAGTTCACATTCTTCTTATTTTTCGGATATATTGGAGTCTCCCTACTTAGCCCTGTCATGCATAATCTGTGGATCTGGAGGGTCTCTCTCTTGCTCTGTGAATTAACACCATTTTCAGGGACCTGTATTGCAAAGATTGTTTCATGTCGTTGCTAACCTTTCTGGGTTTCCTTTTCAGGGCACTGGTAATGCAAATTTCTACTTCGCCACTGGTTTGGCTTATACTTGCCTTCAGGTAACCAAATACTCTTATCATATGTTGTTCCTCCTTTTTTGTGACAAACCTACCATTCCACTACTGTCAGCTTTTTGCAAACAATTCTTTTTTAAGTTTTTTTTTTTTGTAGATTTCTTAGATGCAATTTAGGGTTTTGCTGCTGCTTTAAAGCTGGGTTTGAAAACTCAGCCTTGAAAGTAAATTTGAGATCCAATGTGGGAATTTATGCATAGAGATCAAACACAGACATGTTTATGGACTTATATACATAAAATTTATTCGGGTTAAAGTTGTGGAGCTTAAGCCAGGCCAAAGAGGCGATGGCCCCCTCCTTATTCTTTAAACTTCTTAATAAGGAATCGCTCTATCTTTTGTCACCAAATTTGTTTGAACATAGCATAGCATATTACCACACGGAAAAAGTCCCAAACTTCTGCCATCAAGTTCCACTTGGTTCTAAAATGGCAAATTTCTCTAGCTTACCGAAGTCCTGTTTTTCAATTTGCAGACAGTGCTGCTCATAGAAAGTGTGAGTTCAATGATAAAGCACGACAGAAAACTAAGGTTACTTGTTACAAGCTAACTTAGTTCATCAGACAATCAGAAGCTCAAGTGGTCAACAGCTCCGATGATTGGAATTTCCTTTCTGGTGCTCTTGATTCTTGAACACAAACAGCTCCTCATCCTGGAGTTTGTAGATGTAGCTGACATTCGATGTAGCATGTTGTATTGTAGACCCCCACACTTGTACAATACGAGGACCACAACTCTTTTAACAAAGACAAGTAACATGACAGCAGGGCTCGCCCTTGGTGACTAATTCAATTGTGCTCCGACCATTGTTGTGATCTTCAGTGATTCAGCTTGGTTGAATTGCCCGCATGTACAATTAATTCTGTCAGTCTGCTGGATCGTCAAGGAAACCGTCATTTGAAAGTTAACCATGCGGATATCTAATTTTTGTTTCTTCAGGCCAAGGCCATTATTATTATCCACCCGTTGCAGTTCGTAGCGTACGGCAGGCACGTCTGCTGTTCAGAGCTCTTCTACCGTTGGGATTTTCAACTCTCATCTTTGCTGTTGCAGTGTAATCTCTGTCAAATTGTTACCACCGGGTGGCCGTGGCATTGTTGCTGGTACCAGTAAGTGTACTGAACGCGATTAATGGTCACACCAACAAGATCTGTCCTGTCCTTGCTGCAGGCAGTCTTTCTACCTAAATGGCACTGCTAACCACCCACCCGTTCCATCATCAGATATACGGAACTGGTGAAATCCATTACTTCGGCATGCTTTGCTCATCAGAATCGCTTGCCGTCGGCGGGCGACGCCCAACGGCCCAAGCACCAAGCACAAGCAGTTTCCTGTTGGTTGCACAAGCAGTTTCTTGTTGGTTGGTTGGTTGCGAAAAGCCGTGCGCGCGCATGTCAGCTCTCGCGTGGCTTCACGGTTCCCGTGCGCGAGCACGGTGCCGACGGCGAGCGAAGTACTAGTAGGCGGCCAAATCGGATCGGTTGCGGCCGCGGCCGATGCCGTCACGGCGTCACGTCTTTCGTCTTCAACCTGGCGGGACGGGTCCGGCGGAGACCGGCCGTCGTCGTAGTCATCGTCTGGTTTTATTTGGAACTGTTCCCCTGCAGTAGGTTCACGCGACACGGCTCGGCGTTCTGACACACAATCACGCACAGCAGTCACATTCGAGAGGTACTGTGCGTGCGACACTGGTAGTAGTTGCCTTCTTTCCCTAGAAGACGAGAAGTGTCACTTTAGGTTGTGGCCCAATCGCTGCAGTCATCTGGCTCGGGCAACGATGGTTGTGGCTCTTTTTTTTTATAAAAAAATCCTAATGTTATTTGGCTTTACTTTCACTTGACGATAGAGAAATGTTTAACAAAATAGCTTCATACTTTTTGTACTTATGGATGGATCCACCCGTTAGTAGGTAAATTTTTCAAATTTCTCCACCTTTTGTTCCCCCTCTCACTTCTCCATGTATATCGCCCTCATCCTCGTGCTCCTCCGACGCCAGTCCTCATTATCTGGTGGCACCTTGAGGTGGCACCCCTCCCTCGCAGGTGGAGCTCAAGCGGAGCTCAAGTGGAGCTCAAGTGCCAGCTTCGGAGGTTGAGCGTATGATGAAGGGATGGCCAGCGACGATTTCTCCTCGGCTCGCTCCATGGACCATGTTTTAGTTTGACTTCATTTTTTCAGCCAAACAAGCGTAGCTCCAGGACCCCTTCAGCCATTTGTCGTGCTGAAGGGGCTCTTGAGTGGTCGGCGAAGTGCTACCAGACACGGCATCACCCTAATGAACATGGTGTGTGTTTACTCATGATGTACAGTACAGTGCGCGCACAGGGGAACAAGAACCACGATCGCTTGAACAGTCCGCGGAACACGGTAGAGCAGAGCATGCTTGGAGCCATCTACTCTTCACTCGAAGAGGCTAACCCACATGTTTGCCGGGGAGAGAGAGTGCATGCGCAAGATGGGGGATCAACCCTGGCCGTCGCAGGCTCACATCCACTCGTTTAGCGCATGATGGGGATCAACCCTGCCGCAGCGTCGCAGGCTCACAGCTTCCACTCGTTTACCACACGTGTCCGCGTGGTGCAGTGGCCACGAAGACAAGCCCCGGCCCTATGCAACGTCCACGATCACACAGGAGGAGAAGCATACACTGGTTCGTAACGCTGTCACTGCATACAGAGATACACGTATCGTACACGCAGGCATGGGCGCACACGGCACGGTCACGCCGACGGCGATCGATCACGTCGCCGTATTGAATCCCTTCACCCACCCGTCCAGGTTTGGCCGCTTGGGCAAAATCGCAAAGCGAAGGACGGCCTGCGAGAAATCACATCCATGCACACGCACAGGCACAGCGCACAGTGGGACTGGGGCGACGGGCGGGCCGCGTTTCTACTAGTGGACCGACGCTTGAACGGCCGCGCCCCGCGGCGCAAAGCAAAGCAGCTACAGCGGCCGGCGCGGGGTCACCTCGCCGTGGTAGGAAGCCGAGTTTAATGGCCGAGCATTCATTCCGTTCCGGGGTGAGCGCGCGGTTGGGCGCTGCTCTGCCTGTCCTGCGGTTGCGGTGGTGCCTGCCTGCCACTGCGGTCGCTGCTCCAGAGTCCAGACGACCATGGACCATGGACTCGAATTCATCAATGCGTCGCTCTATGCTTGCCGAGCCGAGCATTGCCGTATGCCGCCCTCGGTACTCTGCGCTGCGGTGTGCGGTGTGCCCGGCGCAGCAGTGCATTTGGTGGCTGGCAAAGCTGTTTGTTCAGGTACGTACGTACGTGGGGTCAGGTACGTCAAACGTTTGAGCTTGGCTAATGACAAGCAGGTCCACGTCGATGGAGACGTGTATTCATACACTTTGAGCAATAAGGCCCACTTGTCCGTTGTCTCAGAAAGCTACTCCTATGTACGAGTATCCATTGACGCATACACGGCACAAATTCATAGTAAACAAGAATGCAGCTCGTATTCATAAACAAGGACCGAATTTTTGGCTAGGTCGATGTCACGGCGACTTGACGAACTCCGCGTGCCCAACCCCGTGCATTTCCTAGAGGCTGCATGCGGCATGGACCACCGGCGACGCACCAGCAGGCAAAGTTCCGGCGCCACGACAAAAATCGGAATTCCCAGTAGTATCTGCCCATGGGCGACGAAGACTTGTACTAGTACACTCACTACCCTTCACTTGTTGTCTTGTCTTGATCCTCAACAAGCAAGAAACGGCCATGGCATTCACAATCGCCTTGAAGGATCACCAACAGTGACCTGCAATCCGCGTGCCCATCCACATATTTGTCACATGGACAGTGGAAACGAGTACTGTACACGACTGACTACGAGTCTGGCAGTCTGCAGCGCACTAGTAGTACTGCCATGGATGGCTGCCACACCACACCACAGGTGACAACCACACGCGCACCACCACCAGCACCACCACCACGGTCTGGGGAGAGGACGACCCAACCAACCAAGAATCCCGGTCTCCCCAAATCCCCAAATTGCATCGCATTGCAGATCCGGAAAAAGAACAAATCGATCAATCCAAGAAGAAGCTTCGGAGACGCTAAACTCACCTCTGGTCTCTGAAGACCCTGCTTGTTTCTTGTGTTTTTACAATGGAATAGCCTAATAGGGGGTTCCTAATTAACTGAAAAAAATTGAACATGGAAGGAGTTGACCAAAAACACCCTCGTGCGATCCCGTAATTACAGCTAACTGGCTGGCTATACCCCGACGATCCAACGGTACAGGGCCACGAACGCCGGCTCCTCCTCGTCCGGCGCGCGGTGCATCGCCGCGCCCGTCGCCGCCTCCGGGTCCCACCGCCACGAGTCCTCCTGCCGGAGGCTCTGGCTCTGGCTGCGGCTGTGGTGTCCCTGACCCTGGCTCCACCGCGCGCTGTGGTGCCCCTGGCTCCAGCGCGCTCCACCGCCCGGAGAGGGAGGAGGCCGACGACGCGAGGCGGTCCACGTACTCGCGCAGCCACCCGCGGGACCCGGCCGCCTCCGCCAGCGCCGCCTCGCCAGGCGTCGCCGGCGCCGCCGCATGGGTCGTCGACTTGGCCGCCGCCGACACCGCGGGGCGTGTGATGCGGGACACGACGGCCTCCACCTCCTCGTCGACGCGGTAGTCGAAGGAGCCGAGTGAATAGGTGCGGCGGTCGTCGCCCGCTGCGGAGGAGCGGCGGTTGCTGACGCTGCCGATCTCGACGCGGAAACTCCTGCTGTTGCTGCTGACCCGCGAGTCGAGCGGCTCCTGCGCTGGTCCCGCGGCGGGCGGCGGCGGCGGTGGCGGCTCGGTGGGGAGCGGCGGGTGCGGGAGCGAGACGGCGGCGCGGCAGAGCGGGCACGACGGCGTGGTGCGCAGCCAGGCGTCGACGCAGCGGCGTGGAACGCGTGCCTGCACGCCGGAGCAGCCGCAGGTCGGCGTCGGGGGAGAAGGGCGAGAGGCAGACCGCGCAGTCCGGGAGCTCTTGGGAAGCGCCGCCAGCGCCGACGCCATGGTGAAGAGCGGCAGCGACGCGATCAGACGCTCCTTCTCGTCGTCCACCTCCTCCGCGGCCTGCGTCTCCTCTGGCCCCACTCGCCGCGGCGCTCCTCCTCGTGGACCCCACCACATCCGCGGCCGCCTCGTCCTCCGACGCGCGGCGGGCCCTGGTCGGGAGCGGGCTCGGGCCCCGATGCGACGACGACGAGGACGAGGAGCGGGAGAGGCAGCGGAGGAGGAAGTGGATCGACACGGAGGCGAAGAAGACGAACGCGAGCAGCGCGGCGATGATGAGCAGCGAGGGGGACAGGTTGAGCGAGGACGACGAGGACGGCGGCGGCGGCATTGCGGGCGGGAGTGTGGCCGCGAACGGGTCGCCGCCGGCGGCGCGGGCGGCGGGAGGGCGTCCATCAGGGGAGCAGCGCGCGGCCGAACAGCCGCAGCCCACGAGAAGCGGTGGTGTGTTTATGGCGGCCTGCAGGCTGTGGCCTCGCGCCTTTTATTTATGGGTTTTGGAGGGCGTGGCGTGGTGGACTGGACGAGGGAGGACGGGGAGGACGGGACGGCGGCACCAGCCACAGGCCGCCGGAAGAGCTTACGCTGAGAGGTGGAAACGGGACAAAAGGCTCGACTACTAGTAGTAAAATGGTATACCACAGGAGTAGCCGTGATTCACTGGAAGAAGCTGAGGATGTGACACTCTCTTCAGTTTCTCCTCAACAAACTTTTTTGTTGGTGACTTCTGACTTGGCTTGGTTAATACTACTATGTACTATATAATATACTAATCGAACCTCGACTCATCATATTGGTCTTGTCATTTCCCAATTCAAGTCAAATGAACTTTCTTGATACTGCAGCTCGTTTATTTATCTGAGGGAAAGTGTTTTTACAATGTGTTTATTATTATTATCTGAATCTGGTCACGAAAGTGGGGGCGGACGTTTTTTACAATGTGCGGCCACGGTTTTCAGAATACCCGTCCTGTACACTACCGAGATGTAGACTTCACCACCATACTTTGACCATATAGATATGTACACAATACATTGCGCGTATCCATTGTATAGTATTATCCCTGTGATCAGATCATCAGAGATAGTTTCCAAATAGGCAATATGACAGTTTCCAAGTCTACAACAAACATCTTTGAGAAAGCTGACGACTTTCAGAAAAAAGAGAGATCCCTATGCATGATTTCCTTCAAAGTAAAGGTTAGTTTTACTGCTAGTATGTTATATAAGGAGTCCATATCCTTTAAACTGAAAAAAAAAAAAATGAGGTCTTAAGATAAGTTACTGCATTCCACTTTTGATCATTTGGCAATGCAAAGCAGTCATCCCTACATAGCACAAACCTGAGACTTCATTGGCGGCTGTTGATGCAAAGTAATCTACTATCAATCATTATCAAGAATCTATCATCATGCATCCAGGACAAGCAAAGTGTCACAGCTCACAACACAGAAAAATGGGAAATGACACATACAAGAAAGGCAATCGATAACAGAACTGGAACAGGGAG
The DNA here is from genome assembly GCA_015847255.1 of Hyparrhenia diplandra. Lineage (NCBI taxonomy): Eukaryota > Viridiplantae > Streptophyta > Magnoliopsida > Poales > Poaceae > Hyparrhenia > Hyparrhenia diplandra. Next base: position 217,780 of record JADLZK010008607.1, on the reverse strand, counting down.
CAGATAAAAACTCGTTTCAACGCTTGTACTTCATCAATTCCCTTATATATACAAGTCCTTATAAGTACAAATTGGACGTGGGTGTATTGTGTGTGGGCTATGTATGGCACATGTCTAACACGTGTTTTGGCACAAACAGTTCAGCTGTTTTGCTATAAACACCTTTGCACACTGTCCAGAATCAACATCATATTCCAAAAAACACTCCTTCTAATGATGTTGACTATCAGAATTTCAGCCGTATGGATAGAGAAAAAAGAACCATCTTTGTTTTCCGGGGTCTACAGCCACCAGCTTTTTGGATCAAACACAATCTATGGGGCTTACTTGGGAAGCTGCACCTCAAAAGGGGGCTTCAGGAAGAAGCTGCTCAAGCCCTTTTCAATCATGCGCAGCACTCCACTGTGGCGATTGGCGAACATCACCACGATCCTTTTTTTTTTTTTTTTTTTTTTTTTTTTTTTTTTGCGACAAACATCACCACGATCCTGAACTACTCCTACTACTGAAATAGAATAACAGCACCGACACCGAATCGGTTGAGGCAGAATTAATTCGATCAAACCAGCCATGAATTCGCGTCAAATCACTAGCAGTAGCAGCGCCTCTAGCTAAAGCTAGATAGGCAGAGTGTCCTGTGATTAAACCCTACTAATTAATAAGCGATCGAGATCTATATATGGATCAACGAAGCTGCTCGCGGTTTAACTGATCCATGTAGCGGTAAACGGTGCTTGCATTGCAAATAGATACATGTAGCGGTAAGTTTTGTAATTTTCAAGTTGCGATCGAGATTAAAAACCGCGATTGGGAGCAACGACATCGTCGGATGGATCGAGCACAAGTACTCTGAGCAATGTAATGCCCTGCTGGTACGTTCTTGGTACGTGCCATGCCGCTGCCATAACGCCTCACGCCCGGGAATTTATGAACTCCATCAGACACGTATCAACCTCGTGGCCCCATTGCTTTCACTGCACTTGGAGTATATGGGACGAATATTTACCAGCAAATCTATCTAGTCTTGAAGAAAAATGTCTCTTGGATTGATTAGATTCCATCTTCTAAGATGGAGTAAATAAGTAGTACGACCTCACCGTAAAATGTTGCAGTTGGAACTACTATAAATGCTCTTAGTGCTTGTAAATATCTTAAAATTAAATGAAAAAACACACTCAGTTAATATTTGTTTGCATCTGAGAATTCGAACCAAATCTGTCACAAGGCAGGGCCAGGGGGCATATGCTAAATATACTATCTTGAATACTGACTGAACAACCCGCTTGCAATCGTTGAGAATGATTTGGATACATGTTGGAATTTGACTTGGTATTGTTTAGCCATTTTCAAATTCTCTTGCACATGCTTAGAGTGGTTGGTGGGGGTAGAAGCATCGTGCAGCTACAAATGATAGCATACCAAACTTATACTGGCTACTGAGCACTGCCATTAAATTAGTATGTATATACATGTACATACATACAACAAAGTAAATATCTCTACACTATCGCCTAGTATGTACGGATGGATACTGCCATGATCGATTGATTAATCACGCACAGGTGTAGATTTTTTTTTCTTTTTGGCGTCCAGCACAGCGAGATGTGCTGATCCATGCTCTATTAATTGCCTCACATACACGTTAACAAGTATATATAAATGCTAATGCGAGATGCAAATATTTCAGATTGTATAAATTAATTAATATACTGCTCCTGCTCGTATAGTAGTATCTGCAAAGCACGTCGGCAGAATTCATTGGTGCTCTGTACTCCAGTGGAAGTTATTGAACATGCTCTGTTTCACTGATTAATCATTCCTAGCATATATGTTTTAAAGGCTACTTTTTCCAAAAATAAATGAACAGGAGATCTAGATCTAACCTTCACTGGTGAAAAAAAAAGCAAAGCAAACACCTTCCATGAGGCTTGGCACAGTGAATCAGAACCTCAGAAGGTGGTAAGAGCATCTTCATTAGATCTCGTGTACTCTAAAATCAATTTTGGATACTACCGCAGCAGATTACTGAATTTTTTTTTTTCTCTTATATTTTTTTTATTAGGGATAGATGAGAGAGGGGGTTGTTTCTTTTATTTAGGGATAGAATGTTTCTTTTTAGAAGTTCTAAAAAATGATAGGATAGGGATTGGATCCGATATTGCTCTAACACGCTTACTCCTGTCCAAAATTTATTCTATTATTATGTTAAAAAAATTATCTTCCTATCAAATCAATCTTTCTCAACTTTGCGTAAATATGTCTACTAAATTAATATTTTTCATATATCAAATAATTATAATTACATTTTCCATGAAAACATAAATATATAGCACTTTTATCTGGAGTCATAGATGTTAATCATATTTTCTATAAACCTAATCAAATTTAATTAAGTTTAACCTTATTCTTTTCTCGAATACGCAGGAGCATTACGTATCTCTGTGTTGAGTAGAATATAGGTTTACGTACATGAGTCGGCCGTCCCACATGCCACAAAGGGCTACAAGGGCATCGCCCATCTTTACGGTCTTCAACAAAGTTGTGTGGTTAGTTGGGGTCGACGTTTTCACCATAAGTCGCAGCATTGTGGTGGAGTTGTCAAGTTGTGTAGGATGAGCGAAGCTGTTAGTTGTAAGGTTTTGGCCCATTTTTCATTAAAAACTAGACGGGGTGTTTGATTTCTTTTTTCTTTTGACTAAATCGGTTACAGGTTACGAGGCTTCCAGGCACAAAGAAAAAAAAGGAGAAAAAAGTACAAAGTAGGACTATCTCTCCCGTTATCAAGCAGCAACCGACCAGAAGGTTTGACTTTGATACCCAAATCCTTCACTGAATTTTGCCTTCCACCTCTGAAAGATTTGCCTTCTTTTTCATCTTTCGTCTAGTAGAAATCGTGACAGAGCTTCTGCCGTCCCTTAAAAAAAAAGTTCCCAGTTCACTCCCACGCCAGATCTGTTGGGCGCCCACTATTGGTCGGATTCGATCGATCACTTTGCATCTCTCAACATATGACCAGCATTAATTGTCGAGTCGTGTTTGAATACTGTGCTAACCAACAAGGATTCCTACATGAATAAAAACCTTGCTGTTCCAACAATACGTGTCTGGTGTGTTATGAGTTCCGATCCTGTGTATTCCTGTGGCATCTTCTCCAGGGAACGCAACAGGCGTAGCGTAGTACAAGAGCACGCTAGCGAGAGAGCGAAGATGTGACGTGCCAGTTGCCATGGCCGGCCCTCACACACAGATCGATTGCCAAGTCGTTCATGCAGATCTGAAAAATGCACGGCGGCGCGGCGGTAATGGTGGTGATGCACGACGACCCAATTAACCCGGCTAGCTCTAGCTACTGTCCACGGTGTCTCGCATCGTAAAGCCAAACAGTTGGAGTTGGTGTGGGGGTTGGGCAACAGGATTTAACCGGCTCAACCTCTCGCGTCCTTGGACGGATCGATCGGCGTTTCACCGTACAACTGTTTGGCTCTATTAGCACCAAAACGTACATGCGGCAAATTTTACCTGCGTAGTACTCCTACACGCGTACGTACTGGCTGCATAACGTAACTGTGATTACTTCCTTAATTATTACTAGTGTTTTGACTGTAGTACATTGTAATTATAGTTAAGCAGCCTATATGTTGAGAGCTAGTCAGCATAGCATATAGGTCCATATATATGGGAAAACATGCGTACACATCTGAGGTGCCCCTTGTGCCTTGTCCTTTTGTTGCAGAAAAAAAAAAATTTTGACATACTCCTACCTAACATAAATAATCTGGGGCCGAGGCTGGATAAGCTGCTAGCTGGATAAGTTAAGGGAGCTAGAGGTGCCTTGAGACACACTACAACCTTGTTCTTTGTCCTACTACCATGCCTGGAGACCCTTCCAAAGCAGCAAGCCGCAGCGACGCACCCATCAACAACATCGCTAATTCGCCGTTTGTCTGAAGCAAACAAATGACTTCTGATGCGTGCTGTCCTTGTTTGTTTATAATACTATATACTGTAACCCATGGGGCAATGTAATCGGGAGGAGTTCAGGAATACTATTGTATCTGCAAGCATGCTACCCTTGCTAGGTTCTTCGAAACACTTAAACTAAAGGTAGCAGGTTTGCTGTTTCTACTGCAGTTTCTTCTTCTCCTCATGTTGCAGGGGACCTAGGGATCCAGGACTGAGGTGTGTGACGCACCGTTTCTTTTTGTTTCACATGATCGAGATTAAAAAATTTCGTTGTTTATATGATGTCATTAACGGTCAAAATTGTTGCTAATACCGATGGTTCGTACTGGGTCTGGTACTGGATCGAGTGCGTGGTTCCATTAATTAAGAATCTGTATGAAAAATGCCGTTAGCTCCTAGTACTAGTGCTAGCAGTAGTACTTGTACCTCATTGTAAAAGTGAGCTTTTGCTCACAGTAAGATCACACTAGCTCGGACTTGCCTGAACTACTGACCTCCACCAGTTCTACTAAACATTCACCTTTTTTTTTTACATGTAGCCCAAAAGGAGCAAAAGATGCATGATTCCTTGTTGTTTTCCGTTATTATGGACTAGAAGAAAGCACTGCCTTGCAATAGATGGCAAGTGGGATTCTTATACTGAAAACAATTGATGCCCAATGCTAAAGCTGCAGATTCAAGGCATGCCGGCCAGCATCTTCTTGGATACCAAATGCAGTCCTGCTATTCGCGGCATGAGAAGCCAGAGAAGCTGCAGGCAGAGCTGTTTGGTGCCCAGTTTGAGTTGTTGTTCTGCATTCCCTCCATGCATCATCATGATCACGAGATCCTCTTTGTCTTTCTCTATCTCTCTCGGTCTCTCGGCTGATTCGCTCAGCCCTGATGCCATGGCACGGTGAGCATCAGCAGGGAGTTGGACTTGCCTGCTCGATCTGTGACCTCATCTTTTCAACAATCTTCCTGGGATATGTGTGATATTATGATGTCACAATGGATCCGTCAAGAACAAAAGTCCTTATGTCGAATATGAACACTCGAGGGAAATACGAGCCACTCCAGTAAAGGGCATCTCAATAAAAAGTACATCCGGGGAACCCCCAGGCGACTCTCAGTTTACCTGCCATGAATAACTGAACAATTGAAGACCGCGTGGTTTTACTCGGCACCATTCATCCTGACCATGATCAAATCAAACCTTGCCTATGTATAAACCTTATCCTAAATCTTGACGTGGTAACAGCCATGGAAGAAGGTGATGGTGGCGTGCAATCCCGCAGCCGGCCTTCCAACGGTGGGCGGCGACCAATTGCGGATCCGTGTCAGGGTGCCTAACGATTCACGAAGCACCTGGTGTGGAGCTCAACGAACACGTGATGTTACTTTCCTGAAGATTAAACAAGCGCCGTCCGTAATCGCTATTCTGAACCGGGGTTTACTACAACAATATTACCTCTACCTCTCTACTGATCTATCATCACTTGCGCAGATACATGGCGCCAGGCGACGTGACGCGTTCGCATGTGACCTCACCTCTCCGTGACATCATCACCGTTGACAAGTCAGTCCCAGATCGATGCCGCCACAGACAGACCCTGGAGCTTTCAATCGTTTGGACCCATACGGAAGATGAAGGACCGCGGCCAAAATGACTGCAGCTTGATCGCTAGTTCTGGTCTTGTGAAAAGAATCCTCCATGCAAGTTATATATATGACTATGTATGCATGTATCCGTGTGTGAGACTTTATCAATGAAACGGGTCAAACATGTCTGCAAAGACGGCAAATTGTTGTTCACCAATGCAAGAACGTGCACATCCTAATCAGGGACGGTGGAAAGAGGAAAGCGGTCGACCGTGTCCGTGCGACTTTTTTCAGTTTTGGACAGGTGGAAAAACGAGAGTATGGTCGGTAAGTTTGTAGGTGATCACGTTTTACGTAGGTTTGGGATCGGGGAACGCAGGCTCAGCGTTTCACGTTGCCTTTTGTTTTGTCGATGTCTTTGTTTTTAGTGCCGTGGTTGCCAAGTTTAAGTGAAGCGGCTAGAATGGTGTTGGGAACTACGTGGAATCCGAATTTCATTGAACACGTAACCAGTGACATATGCGGTTAATTGGGCGAAAGTGCTGTTTTGATTTTGGAACTGTAATTTGCTGGGCGCCAAGCTTTTGCGTACCTGGCGCGTGGTCCGCAGCATTCCCATGGGTGAAACCCCGGTCCTACCATGGACGGGCGACGGCGCCCTGGACGCCCTCCCTTCCCCGCCCGTCGCGGGATATCGACCGGGTCGCGGATGTCTCGGAATTTCCGGCCTCGCTTTCTAGTGGGTCGCCGCTTACTTTGGTGGTGGTGTGCGTGGGACTATCACCCCGTAGCGGATCCGCCCTGCAGCGGACGCCAGCTTCATCGCGTGTTGTCACAAATTCTATTCTCCTTATTATAACCAAAGCCGAAACCGGATCGGATCTTTCAAAAAACACTCGAGGGAATAGGAATACGATACGACTGCTATATCTTGCATGCCCGTGCCTGAATTTCATCCCGGGAATGTTCCAGGCGTGTGCTCAGTTTACCTGCCATGAATAACTGAACAATTGAAGACCGCGTGGTTTACTCGGCACCATTCATCAGTGACCATGATCAAATCAAATTCTTGCCTATGTATAAACCTTATCCTAAATCTTGACGTGGTAACAGCTTCATGGAAGAAGGTGATCTGCTGACGTGCAATGCCAACGCAGCCGGCCGGCCAACGACTCTCGGCTAGTCAATTGCTTGATCCGTGTCCAGGGTGTAACGATTCACGAAGCACCTGGTGTGGAGAAAACAACGAACACGTGATGTTACTTTCCTGAAGATTAAACAAGAATTACTGTCGTAATCGCTATTCTGAACCGGGGGTTTACTACAACAATATTACCTCTACCTCTCTACTGATCTATCATCACTTGCAGGGGCAGATACATCAAATCCAGGCGACGTGACGCGTTCGCATGTGACCTAACTCTCCGTGACATCATCACCGTTGACAAGTCAGTCCCAGATCGATGCCGTCACAGACAGACCCTGGAGCTTTCAATCGTTTGGACCCATACGGAAGATGAAGGAAACGCGGCTGACTAAAATGACTGCAGCTTGATCGCTCTGGTCTTGTGAAAGAATCCAGTCCATGCAAGTTATTATATATATATATATATATATGACTATGCATGTATCCGTGTGTGAGAGAGCTTTGTCAATGAAACGAGTCAAACATGTCTGCAAAGACGGCAAATTGTTGTTCACCAATGCAAGAACGTGCACATCCTAATCAGGGACGGTGGAAAGAGGAAAGCAGGTGTCCCGTGTCCGTGCTCTTTTTTCAGTTTTGGACAGGTGGAAAAAGGCAGAGAGTTGGTACTGGTAAGTTTGTAGGTGATCGACGTTTTACGTAGGTTTGGGATCGGGGAAAAAAGGGCTCAGCGTTTCACTTTGCCTTTTGTTTGTCGATGTCTTTGTTTTTGTGCCGTGGATGCCAAGTTTAAGTGAAGCTTATGCTAGAATGCTGTTGGTGATACTACGTGGAATCCTCGTAGCAATTTCTAGGTTGAACACAGTAACCAGTGACATATGACTTAATCTTCAGAGCTATTAACCCAACCATCCAGCTGGTAACTTTGAACTTCAAAGATGAGTGGCGTCTGTTGCTTCTCAGAGCAAAAAAGAGCTATTCCCCGATGATAGAGCAATGGACAACGAATCTTGCTTAGCCTGGGTTCTAGCGGTCGTCAGTCTTGTTTTCTTTGTCTCCTTTTTGGTACCCTGAATGCCTGTTCAGGTTTTGGCTTGTTTCATTTTGTAGATGTTGTTCAACTTGTACTTTGACTCTGTTTCTTTTTATTTAATAAAAGCTGTAGGGTGCAAACCCCTCCAGTACTTATCAAAAAAAAAAAAACCAGTGACATATGAGGTGAAGTAATAATAAGTGTTGTTTTATTTTGGAACTGTAATTTGTGTGCGCGTCCATTTGGAATGTGTATAGTCTGTCATATCTTACTGTGACTTACACAAAGTTGTTTAGCGTGAAGAGATATATTATTTAGAAATCGTAGTTTCCCATAAGACAAAGATCAGAGTGGCGCAGCGGGAAGCGTGGTGGGCCCATAACCCACAGGTCCCAGGATCGAAACCTGGCTCTGATAAGTATTTTTGTTTTTAATTTAATTTTTGGCTCTGATAAGTATTTTTTTTGATGTTTTTCAATTTGTTTTGGCTCTGATAAACCTTTGATTTCTTTCATGTCTATAAAGTTTGCGGCCCATTAATCATGGCCTAGGCCTCGCCGGTTAATTAGTAGAGTATAGTAAGATTTTCTTTTGGCGAAACAGTAGAGCAGTAAAATTGTAGTCATGCTAAAAACAATACCACATTTTTACATGCGAATATATTACCAGGATTAGGTTTTCAATATCTTTTTTATAGGTTTTCGAAATATATTGAGAGGTTTTTTTTTCACAATAGCAAACGCTATGCCAACCGACGCGTGGAAGCTCGCCCGGGCAGCCTCGCTTGCGGCCGCCGCGTCTCGCTCGACCGCGGCCGCCGCGGCCGCCGCGTCTCGTGATTCCCTTGTCGCCACAGCCGCCGCCTCTCGCGGTTCCGCTGTCGCCGCACGCGGCGGCGTGAACCGTCCTCCCCCTCTCGGTACAGCCAAGTCCGCGACCCCGCGGCAGGTAAACCCTCGTCGAATTTTTATTTATTTCACTGTCGCTAGATGGAGCATTCCATTTTCCGTACGAAGGTAATCCACGGGTCAGTCAAATTGATATGGATTTACCTGTCATAACAGCGCGTCCCTACACCATACCCTCGAATTTCAACGAGGAAGCATTCGTACCCATCGAAGAAGCATATCGCTACTTCAGGAACAGAAGGCCCCCAGGTAGTATCCCTTCGAGTGGCTAAAATATAGTTTTTCAAGATAATGCTAAACCGTTTAGATTCATCTGACACAAGCTGTAAACAGCATATGTTGCCTCTTTATCGACAGTACAAGCCTTTTAAGCACCAGTCATACAAATTGCCACTTTATAGAGCCACATCAATTAAATTTGCTATTGGTGTTTGTTATTGGTGTCGTACAGGTGAGGTGCGGAACTTCCTTAGCTTATCAGATGTCCCCACCTGATTCATTGTATACATTAGATGTTTGTTACAACATATCATGCATTAGATGTTTGTTACAACATGTCAGGGTTAATTAGAACATCCCAGGGCGAAATCGAGCTCTATCGTCCCCAAATCAAGCACTGCCCATGGGTACTGAAGCTTCATGCAGTGAAAATGAGCTCTAATGGATTGGATTAATGGCAAATCATGGTCAAATGGAATCGTCTCTGCAAAATTGTGTTCCATTTCCCCAAATAGCGCAACCATCAATTGAAATCTGGCCATATCCATTGAGAAATGGAGGCTACTCAAGCAGCTGTGCTTCAAAGTGTTCCACCCATAAGTGGATTTGTTTTCTTGTTCATTTTGCAACTTCTAGCTTGCTTGGATCTATTCCCTAGCTTGTTTGTATGTGAATTGTTTCTTCTCTGGCTAAGAAGCATGAGGAGGAATAAGGCCTTGAGGATGTGGAGAACCTAATGTCGCTGTCTTTGCCTAACCTTACTTGGCTAGGTAAGGCTATGCTTGTCCATTTGGCCTAGGTTGACAAACAAACCCTAACATGCCCTTAATTGACGTTACTACAATAAAATGAAATACAGGGTATATTGTTATAATTTTGAACCAAGGATTTAAATGCAAAGTAGTTAGGTCTCATCACGCAAAAGCTATCCTTCATTAACCCAAAGTGTACAGCTATATGGGAGGGAGGGACTACACATATCTATGTTACAATTAAAGCATTTTTATTTTCTATGTGCGTTGCAATCAAAGCATTTTTATTTTCCTAACTAGTTCAATTCCACTCATGAAATTTGGCAATGAAATGCTACTAGAGAAACAAAAAGGTCAGATTGGAGCAGTATAGAGGGCTGGTTATAATGGAAACCTATCAAATGGGTTCAGTTTTATGGGTGTCTGGTCTGAGTCAAAACACAGTGAATAGGCTTTCTTATCATACATTTTAAATAATGGTAATTAACACTGCATAAATATTGACCAAATTCTGTGTACCGATAACAGTTACATATTTCTTGATGGGGATAAAAGTTCATGGTGTAGCAAATAGCTTGCAAATTTTACAGAAGTTTGTACTTATTGACCAAATTTTGTATTATTCATTTTTATAACAACATTACTTAAGCTATGATAGGTGGAATCCTCTTCCATCCAGGCATGAGGTCAGAAAAAAAAGGTATGCCCTTTGATGTAGAAGACCTTAAGTTGGAGAACTTGTGGGACTTGTACAATCGGTGGTGTAGCTACTTCAATATGGGACGTAGCAGTGTGGAGAAAGGGCTACCGATTCGACATATTTAAGGAGAAAGCTCGTTTAATCTATGAACTCAAAGGTGCTGATCCAAAGAATTTGGTATTGAACCATCTCTGTGATGTTGGCGTAGATGAGCTGTGTCCCCCAAAGTTTTTTCGTCGCCATTATTACTGAGAATCTCCATGAGCCTTGCAGAGCGGCCCTGCAAGTTGGAACTCCACGGTAACCTCCTGCCGTTCTGCATGCCTCTTCCTCTAGGATGCAGGTGTGCCCAATATATGCAACTTGGAACAGAATAAGGAGGTAGTTTATGGGAAACAATCCTATCTGTTGCATACCCGTATTTAAGTGTTTAAGTTAAGCTGCTTCATGTGTGGTGTTAGCCTAAGCGTCTGTAAGTTAATGTTCAAGTCTATGTTAAGTTTTTTTTTACAAGAGTCTTAATGTTAAGTTGGCACCTGTTGCATACCCGTATTAGAAGAGGGTGAAGGCAATCAGCGATGCACTCTTTTGAGCTTGTGCACAAGCCTCAGACCAGTCTCATTGTAAGATTTCACCTCTAGATTTAAGTAAAACTTCACGTGAAACGGACCTCTTTAAATATATAGTTTTTGTTGCAGTTTCATATCGCAGTTTCATAGGACTATTTGCTTTCTAGGGGTCCCAGCGGTGTCCCTTCCCGGACGATCACAAAATAGCGCATGAAACGAACTAATGGCTGTCATTAGGGGTTTCACCTGATTTCCAACGTTTTGGAAACACCGCTCACTTGTTTCGTCCCCATTAAATGTTTCCCTTTTATCTTTTTCTCGATACATACAAAAACTCTATTCCTGCGTGAAACCTTCATAAAACCTGCATTGAGACTGACCTAATGGGTTAGCACTTAAAGCATAATGCCGGTTAATTTTGGGAAAAACCCAAGAAAAGGTGCGAGCACCAGGATTTGAACCTTGGTTTGTAGCGTCTCACTAAACCATCCTACCATTGGACTACAAGCCAACCAACTGATATTGGAACGTCATTAAGGTAAGACGATAACAGCTATTCCATAGCTAGTAAGACGATAACAGCTATTCCATAGCTATGAAGCATACATTTCAGAAAGAGGTGGTTTGGGAGGAAGGGAATGGACATTCTCTTTGCATTGGTAGTTTGGGAGCTTCCACAAAACATCGAAATGTAAATTCAAATGGGCAAACCATCCACCTGTGAGGCCAACTCCCATAAAACATCCTCCATAAGTTCCTACATGGCATTTCTATAGGTTCATGGTTACTCGGGTACTTCAGCAATTTTTCTAATTAAGCAAGCTTTAGATGCGTTCAACACAAATTTTCTTGGGCTCTATTGCAGTAAGAAGGAATCAAGTCATAGTGAAACATTCTTTTTCCCCTAGAGAGGTCTCGTTCAAGAATGATTCAACTTATATGGAGAAGATTCGGGTAGAGAAGGGGTTCCGCAAAGACTGATTGGAAAATTAAAATCATTAATGTACTCTTTTTTATTAACCAGTGGCTTGTGCGTGGAATAAAATATTGCTACTAACACTTTGTATATCATCGTTGACAACGATATTTACCAATTTCAAGTATGCAGATCGATCATAAGGAAATCAATCATACATCCATTGGACTTCTTTTTCTTCCTATAAATTTGAATTGTTCATACATGCATACCCAGTTAATCAACACAGTAGCCAGATGTCATACATCATACACACTCAGTTACTCAACGCAGTAGCCAGATGTTATTGAGATTGTAAAAGATCGGGAACAAGAAGATCATACAAGCAGCTTCTGTTACTGAAACTCACATTTTACATCATAAAATCTCAAAAATTTCTTGCACACAAACAATGACTTCGACAGCTAAAAGAAAATGCTGTCCCAGTCATGAGTCATGACTGTGTTGGCTGCTGCATCGGTCCAGGCAGTATGTCATCGCAAATAGTCTCAACCCAAGAAAGGCAAGAGAATGCTTCGATTGATCAACGTATTCAAATCATGTGTGTCTGACTATATATACGAGCTGCCACACCCAGGAGTACATCATTCCAAGGCCACAATAGAATGACACCATTATGAGAGGTAGGAAGGGGAGCCTATCACCGAATACATGATGGTGAAATACTTGAGACCATAATTCTATACCTGCAATTCCCAAAAGATAGCTTAAACCAATCCATCCAATGATACCATTCTTCTGCACTGTGCTGCCTGATTGATTTACTTTCTTTCCTTCCAGGTCAGAGTTTGCAGAAAAATGGGACGTAAAACCTACCCACATGAGGGCGGCGTAGGTCAGCAGCAGCATCACCTTTATCAGGTACTCTTGGTTCTCAAACAGCAGTGGGAATAGAGAGTAGCATGAAACTGCAGATACAATTTTTTAAGCAAATGATTAATTGCCAGTTAGCCTGGTTTATCACATTTCTCACATCACAACCATAATACTATACTACTTGATAAAAAAATATAATACGGGAATAACACAGATATTGAAGTGGACAAGATCGTAAGATTTTTATTTTCAAGAAATGTCGCAAGTGGAACAAAGTAAACATTGAACTGTAACCAAGAGTCAAACATACCTATGGACAACAAAAAGTAATGTCTGGCATCGTTCAAGCTATCCATGGCAATTAAGGCAAGCGGGATAGTGAAATGAAGTGATGCCTTCTCATGTACATGCCATCCGAACATAAACCCACATGTGCACGCATATGAGACCCATCTAATTATATGCTTTGGTTGAGGATTAGAGAATGCTTTGGCAAGACAAGGAGCCATGGCAAAAATGACCAGTAAGAATGTAGCAATTGGGGTGACCTGCAATCCATTAAGTTCACAGATATCAAATCATAAACCCATAAAGTTTCATTGGAATAAACAAAAAAGAAAGGCAAGATGGATGGTGGAATAAAGAACCTTTGGAAGAACAGCAAAAGGAGACGATTTACCAACGAGCCCCCAGTAAACGAAGCTTCAGGTATGGGAATATTAAAGCCTAGTCTTCTAAGAAGAAATGCAAGAATCTTGTCAAGTATAATATAGAATACCCAAAAATTTGGGGCCCAGTAAGCATGGCATAGGCCGCGGTCAAAGGGAAACAATCGAATAATTAGTTGTTGCATCTGCAAAACCATTACTTCATTAGACCAGTAAGAATTGTAGTCAGATTAAAACAGTACCACAATTATACATGTGAATATATTGAGAGGATTTTCCACAATAGTGAAGACATATAATACAGACGGTGTTGTATTAAACCCCTTGCAAAAACCAACCAAAGAATAAAACATGCTAGACAGATGGATGTATATTGTATTGCTAAAGGCTGGTGCTAAACTTCCTACAAAGGTCAGTTTATCCAATCTCTTGCGTTGAAAAGTGTAGAGCTCCTTTCCACAGACTTTTTTTTGGTTCTTGTTGTCAATATATAATCACTAGAGGCAAGACCCTCCTACTTTTTTTTTGAAAAAATACACAAAAAAAAATGTAGAGCACTGAAAATTCATATATCTACAGGACTCCCAGATTACATTGGTACAGGGCATTAGCAGTATATTGGTAAATCTTGTATGAAAATACCATTTAGCTCAGAGGCTGCAGAAAGACAAGGTTAACATGGTCTTACTAAGAAAAACTCCTGGATCTGATGCAAGCTTAAACACATACAAATTTGACAAAACAGCTACACAGTGCACTACTAACTTATCAGCCTTCTCTACAGGATTCAGCATCAAATTAATTGAATTAACTGCAAATGTTACATACAATGTTTGTATTACAGGGAATAAAATCACGAAGCCAAACTGCAAATAAAACTGGTACACGGATATATATTGGCTAAAGTGGAATGCCAAAACTCTGATGAGGTTGAAGTTTACCAATACGCACTAGTGTTTTTAAGAGTGCAGAGTTTTAAACATTCAAATATCAGAGTACAGGAATTCAAAAGCTCATTTGACAAAATGATTAATAGTGCAAAATGCAGAATTGGCATGATTGGTTAGCTGTATGGTAACTCAGAGCTTACAGACATAACAAGATTAGCAGAAAAAATTTACAAAGTTAAACTCCACAGCAATTATCACAACTAAAACCAATATTACCATTCATTTGCAGAGCTACACGATCTGAAACAGCTTGAGCTCCTATGATAAGAAATTCAGCAACACGGTGCATTACTCAAGTTTAAACCTCCTCTAACAGATTTAATGTCAAATTAACTGAATTAGCTGCATTTCTTAACAAGTTCACAAATTTTCCTAGTTTCATCAGAAACTTGATAAGTTGTTGAATCCAGAACTTCAAGTAACCAGATTCACTCACCTGACCATAGTACACAAAGGGCGCAAATGCTGCAGCAAAACAGCAGCCACTCCAGAGCCCATCAGCACGAGCCTTCCCAGCCCCTTCACGACACCCCGGCCACAGCAATAATGCCGGAACAGATACATAAAGTACACCGGCGCTGCCACTAGGAACAGGTGCTTCGAGCACAGCAAGCATGCGAACACGACTCCCCCGGCAAGATCCCACCTCTGCTCGAGGAAATGCAACGAGAGCAGCAGCAGGCCGATGAGGAATCCATTGTACTGAAAGTGGACGTGGTCGACAGCGAGCAGCGCCGGCGACCATAGGACGAGCGCGAGAGCGAGGAACGGCCGCTGCTTCCGCCGCGCGTCCCTCGCCAGTAAGAGGACGGACCCGAGGAGGAGGAGGTCGGAGAAAGCGACAGTGAGGCGGAGGTAGAGGAGATGCGCGAAGGGCGGCGCGTCGGGCACGGGGACTGAGACGAGGTTGGCGTCGACGAGCGGCGCAGGGAGGGAGAGGAGGCGGGAGAAGTAGGCGAAGAAGGGCGGGTAGTCGAGCGTCCACTTGGAGGAGGTGTCGGTGTACCACTGCCGCGCGGGGAGCGCGTGCGTGAGGGCGAGCCAGTAGCGGTGAACGTCGAAGTCGGTGGAGCGGTAGGTGGGGACGAGGAGGAGCTTCACGCAGGTGGCTGCAGCGAAGGCCCAGGCCGCCGCCACCGCCGTCAACGTCGACGGCGAGGTGGTGTAGGCCATCAGGGCGGCGGGGCTGGGTCGGGATCTGGAGTGGAGAGGATGGGTTTGGGTCGTGACGTCACGTTGTACGGATCTTCGATTCTTCGTGTTTGTTCACCTTGTTGGGCCGCTACAGAGCGGGCCGAGTTTTCGCGCCATGACAGTCTGTCGGCGAATTCCATTTTGGGTGGCGGCGGTTCGTGTGGTCGTGTGGAGACGGAGACGATGGACCGCCGGCGACGAGTGTGGGTAAGCTGCCAGCCGCGCGTGGCCCCGCCTCGGTGCTCACTGCTTGGCACTGGCTGGCATCCGAGGTGGACGGAGCACACGCCTGAGGACGAAGGTGTTCCCAGAATCCCAGGGAAGGGAGAGAGAACCCCGGGGAAGGGGTGCGTTTGCGAGGGTGTACCCATCCGGCCTAGCCGGCTGGCCGTAGCATGGCCACCTTTAGCCCGGTTAAAATGGTGCAAGTGTTTGTGTTTGTCAACATGGTCCCCCCGAGCTGAGGTCGGTTGAGATCATGTTTCTCTAGCTGTTCAAATGGATGCAATGACCCTAAACTCCGAACATGGTAACATTACCCCCACACGTTGTCACCGCCATTTCACCGAACATGTTGCGAGCGAGTGGCATGGGGAACGCGGAGTCATCCACCTCAGCTAAGAAGCGCGCCGCCGCCCATCTCCGGCATCATTGCAGACCAAGAGGAAGCAACACACTGCGTGGAGTGGGGACGCGAGGCCACACGACGCTGGCGAGGGAAAGAGCTTCGTGATGGCGGTGCTTTCGGCGCCGCGGCGCACAGAAATGGCGCACGCGGCGATCTCCGGCCATGGCATGGGGCGGCCTTCAGCCCCACCCTCCGAGCATGGCGGCCACGAAGTGCCTCGCGCGACCGCCGTGAAGGCCATGGCCTACAAGTCGCCCGCCGCCGGGAGGTGCCTCGTCTTGCCGTCGTCGTGGTCATGTCAGTGGGCGCGCGTAGAGTGGCGGACACTTGGCCCCTCCGGCCATGGTGGCACGAGGCGAGCTCAACCTTCCAGCTGTGGTAGCGCAGGGCGAGTTCGGTGCTCCGGCCTTGGCGGCGCGGGGCCGGCTCCATCCCAAGCCATGGCGTGAGGTGAGCTCGGCTTTCCGACCATGGAGCGGTGAGGAGTTAGGAGGTGACGCGAGTCTCTCCTGTGAGCTCGCGCGGCCTCACGATGCGCTTCGGCCCGGCCAGTTCAAGAAACACAGGAAATTGGCGTTTCTTCGGGGTCAAGCTACCGCGTCATTTTTGGTTCCTCTGAGCCAGGCTCGCTCGTGAGCCAAGGTCACAAACACGCCACCGCCCCGAGCACGAAGACCGCCCCACGGCCACCCACCCCGAGCCACCCACGCAAACGCGCCCTAGAGCTCGCACCTGAGCCCGTCTCCCGTTCTGTTGCTACAGTCACGACAGTGTGAAAAGAAGGTAAGCGTGTTTTCCACCGTTCCAACTCCTCTCCGGCAGCCATTTAGGCATCAGTGAGGGTGGCGGGCAGTGGAATCGTCGTGAGGTTGTATATAGGGTAGGTAGATGTCCTTTTCAGTCTTCGTTGTGCTTGCCATTGGTTGTGGGCGGTGTAGCTAGGGTTTGTCGGGGGGTTCCTTCTCGGCGGCTTGGTCTTTCTCGCGGCGGTGGCAAGGCGACAGCGGTGTCGTCGCGGGGAATAATATTCTCGACTTCTTCCTCACCCCTTTGGTGTTTTCCTCCAGTGCCATCGGCGAGACCAGGGAGGAGGGGATCTGGCATAGCCCCTTTCCAGGAGTCTGAGGCTGGTGAGTCCCTATCTTCGTTTGATGGTGGTTTCACTGGCCTCCCTTTTCTTCGAGGTTGTAGAGCTGGCTGCGAATTGCGTGGTCGGTGGTCGGCTAGATCTGGTTCAACTCCCCATTGGCGGCGCGTCGCCATCGGCGAACTTGGATCCGGGTATTGGTGGGGTTCGGGCGCGTGGCCCCGGTCAATGGGCAACCACCGGATTTCTTCTTCTTCGACGACCGCAACAAAGCTTGTGTGTGATGTGGCCTCACCAGTTCATGGTGCATCTCGAGGAACTCGGTGGTAGTGGTTTCGAGAAGGATCTAGGGGTCTTCTTGTAATTTTTCTTTTCTTAGGGGTCCTTTTCGATGTTTGGTGGAGACACCTAGCTCTGTATCCTTGTGCGGTGCGGAGTAAAATGCACCCCGGGTCCTCCAACTATCTAGTTGTTCCCATCCCGGTCCTCAATCTTTTGGAACGACTATCCGGGTCCTCGTTCTTCTCCCGCGGCGCATCGACCGTCCACAAGCAGCCACGCGAGCATGTTGGTCCGACGTGGCAACGCCACCGTGGCTGCAAGCCCCGTGTTTTATTCACAAAACCCCCTGCCGCAGCTCCCCCTCACACCCCCGTGGCCCGGTAGCTCTCTTCTACTTTTCCACCCGTCTGCTCCAACATTCGATTAGGGTTCTTGCGCGCCGGCCGCCGCCGATGCCAACCGGTTGTTGCGCGCCGCCCGCCGGCCCTCCTCCTCCCCCCGCCCCTCGTTCCCCCACTCCTCGCCCGCCGCTCCCCACAAATGAATTCGGAGGCTCGTCGTCGGCGCCGTGGCGTCGGGCTCTGAAATTGGGTGCGTAAACGGCTACCTCTTGTGCCCCGCCCTAAATGTGGCAAGGATATCATTGAGCTTGTTTGCGGTGAAGGATCCAAGGTCCCAAGTGCCATCTTTTTCAAGTGTAGGCTTCATGAGAGAAATGTAAGTCGTACTATTGATTGGTTTGGTTACCTGTACATACCTGCTCATGTTGATTTGGTTGAACATGTATCAATCATAGGTGCCTGGCACTTGTGCCTGGTATCTTTTTGCTGACAAATACGAGAAGATGTTGATTGCAAAGGGGATCATTGACAAGAACTGGGCTACTGTGGGCGGCATTAGGCCTGAGGAATCCTTGACTGAAAAGACTGAATTGGCACCTTTGCTTGGTGATTTAGTGACTCTGAAGAATGGAGCTGTTAGAGTAGATGAGAATGTTCAGAAGTTGGTAGTCATTGGCAAAATTGTAGCACTGTGCCTTGTAATGGTAGCTGTGTTTATTGTTGTGGGTATCATAATAATGTTAGTGAAGTGAAAGTGTGACATTGTAATGTTGTTGACAAGTGTTCTGTAAAATCTATGTTTTATCTGCAATAAAGAGCATGTTCAGTCAAGTTGAGCTCAATTGCAATTAACAAGTGTTCTGTAAAATCTATGTTTTATCTGCAATAAAGAGCATGTTCAGTCAAGTTGAGCTCAATTGCAATTACAAGATTGTGATGACATGCATTTCATTCATCCAAGTGTTCAGAAGCAAATAAAGAGCTAATTTAACTGGAACTTAGCAGATTAACAATCTGTCACTGCAGTTACATATCATAGTTTTGGTCAGCACTTCTTTGACCGTCCTACTGTTTGCTTAGCAAATAATCTATATATCTATGATCACTGCGCAAAAGGCAAGCTTAGCAAGCTTAGCTGGTCTGCAAAAGCTTAGCTACTTGACAAAAGGCAGCCATTGCTGCTGTACAAAAGAAACACTAGCATGTGTCTTGTGCTAGTATATACAAAAGAAGTTCCAGGTGCTAAGAAAAGGATTTTTCACTCCTTGGTCTTGGATTTGGATTTGGCCTTGGCTGCTTTCTTCTTTTTCTCAGCAGGTACCCTGGTTGCCCTTACAATCCTTGATGTTGTTGTAAGTGGCATGTGTCTTGTCTTTGGCGTGTTTTGACCTCGATGTAGGCACGATGCGGAATAGGTTGCCGCACCGCGGCTTGCCTTGCCTCACGGCTTGGTTAGCCTGCAACCATGGAATTCAATGATCAGGATTAAAAAAGAAAAAAAATATTTTTAGGAGGTGGGAAGAATGGCTTGCCTCATCTTGCAGCTGTGACACCATGGGGTTCTCCAGAGTTGACATAAGTGGTTCTGTGACACTTTCTTCCTAGTTCACCTCCTAAATCAAATTACAAATTAGTGCTCTTTCATACATGTTTGAATTAAACAATTGTCTGGTTTTGCACAAACCTGGACAGTGGCAGGTTGTTGCCTTGAATGTTCAGCGGCCACAGATGGAGGACCTCTGTTCCTGGACCTTTTCACTGCTGGTTCTCCTGCCTTCTTTCTTTCACAAGTTGCACAGTTGTGCCCAGATTCTCCACAGTGACTACAATGCATGCTTACTCCATGCTTACTTAGCCTAGGCCCATTTGGTCCACCAACTTCATGTGCTGCCTTCTTTCTAGCTTTAGGTGGCCTTCCAGGCTTCTTTTCATACTTTGGTGGTTCAATTTGTTCTCCTCCAACTTTCTCCCAAGTTGACTTGTCATTGCATGGATGAATGTACCATCCATATGCCTCCTTAAAAGCCTCAATAGAGTAACACCATGGCAGCACTGACTCTTCAGGAATCCTGTCATGCCTGAGGCAAGAAATTGCATGACTACATGGAATCTCTGTCAGGCTCCACCTATTGCAATCACAATGCTTTCCTGGAATGTCTACATTGAACTGCCACTCCCTGTCATGAACCTCAAAGACTTGCTTTCCACTGGGTATTACATAGCATGTGTTGGCCATCTCTGCATGCCTTGCCAATTTCTTTCTAATTTTTAGACAGATCAGCATGCCTCCCCATTTCTCTTGCACTTCTTTTTGTTTGTTGTAGTGCCTGGCCATTAGCTGGCCCTTGATCCTCTGCAGCATGGTTAAAATGAGAAGTTCTCTAGCTTCTAAAATGTACCTGTTGAACACTTCACATGTATTGTTCAGTAATAGATCACATTTTAGGTAGGCACTAAAAAAAGCCCTAACCCAAGTGTTTGGTGCCATTTTCTCTAACCATGCATGTGCATCTTTGTTGAGTATTCTCATTTTGTCCATCTCTTGATTCCATCTTGGTACTGTACTTGCCCTTGCACAAGCCCAAAGCTGATTCTTCAGGTTTTCCCCTTTGAATTGCCCCTGAAAGTTGGAGTACAGGTGCCTCACACAAAACCTGTGTTCAGAGTCAGGAAAGGTTTGCTGAACAGCAGGGATCAAACCTTTCTGTTTATCAATCATGATGGTCCAAGGTGTAGTATTTTCAATTCCAAGATCCTCTTTCAAAAGCCCTAGGAACCACTTCCAAGATACAAGACACTCCACCTCGACCACTGCCATTGCAATTGGAAAGATGCAATCATTAGGATATATCCCTACAACACTAAGCAGCTGACCCCCAAACTTAGTCTTGATATGGCAACCATCAAGGCATATAACAGGTCTGCATCCTTTGAGAAAGCCCCTCTTGCATGCATCTAGAGAGAAATACAATGAACTGAAACATCCATTAAACAATTTGACATACAAAGTGCTTCCTAGATTAGTCTTCCTAAGTTCATGCCCATAATCCCATAGGTCAGTGTACTGCTGCACCTCATCATCATATATCAAACTCCAGGCCAACCTTCTTGCTCTAGACAACTTGTTCCTGGATGGAGTCAAATTTAACTCCAGCTGCACTGTCTTTGCAAAATTTGTCAAAGTCATCTTCTCATCAGCTCTAAACCTCTCTACATATCTATTGGCAAGCCATTTTGTAGTACACCTTTTCAAAACTCATTTCTTCTGACATGTGTGATCCCCAACATAAGTCTTGATGACAAAACAGCCCACCCTTTTGTCATATGAAGCATACAAGTTCCATGGACAGTCTTGGTCACAGTGAGCTTTGATTCTTGTCCTATCATTCTTGGGCATAAGTATCTCCACTCTATTCAAGATACTATACTCAGTAATTGCCATTCTCAACATCTCTACAGTTTCAAACTTCATGCCAAGTTTGAAAATTGGGTTCTGCAAATCTTCAGGCCTGAAACTTCTCATGTTCTGCCCAGCCCTACCTTCTTCATCAGATTCTGGAAGCTCTAGTTCATCTTCATCATCAGAGTCCGACTCATCCCATTCTTTACCTATTGGGTCATTGATTGTTGGGGCAAATTTTTTCCTCCCTGCTCTAACCATTATACCCTTTGCAGCACCCTCATCCACCACACCTTCATCCACATTGTCACAAAAGAGGTCATCATCATCTTCAACTTCATACTCACTGTCAACAAATTCCACATCAGAACTGCATTCACTGTCTCCACTATCATCACCATCTACAGATTGATTCCTAGGATGGACAGGCACCTTTGAAGGACTAATCACTTCGGGTAGTTCTGAAATTGGATTGAGCACAACATCCTCCAAGTTGTTGCTTTCAACTGTGTTGAATTGGTCCATGTACAGCACATAGTTCTTCACCTTAAATGCAACCTGCTTCATTATCTGTGCTTCTTTGTCTGATGCAATCAAACGCAGGCCGGTTGCCATTTCCTGATCAGGCAACAACCACCACACTGGGACACCCAATTCATAACCAAGCATCACTGTTATCTCATCCAGTGCGGTAAAAGACCAGAATTTCACTTTAATTTGGTCGAACCAATCAACCTTGCCATCAAGGTACACCCGATCAACACCAGAGCCACAGAAAAAACCACCATGATGCACTTCCATTGAAAACTCTTCATCGTCAGGCCCTAAACAGTGAAAAGGAACCCTAAAATTAACAACACAGACCGAGCATTGCCAGCAAAATTGTTTCCTGCCTACCAGGCCTAATAAGGTGTTACCAAAACAACTTCAATTCGGCGGATTAACCTAGAGGAACAGAGGTAGAGTACACTCACCATAGATTGGAGCCGCTTCCCCTTTACGGCGTCGACGACCGGCCATGGTACCGCCGAGCCGCAATCTGTGCGGCTGGGCGACACCAAACGCCGACCTTGCTGGACGCAGCCGCGCTGGAGCCTTCGCGGTCCCTGCTCCCAGAACTCGCCTTCGCAGCCACCCTTGAGCTGCCCTCGTATGTTTCACGGAATGAGAAGGTTGGGAAGGGAGGAAGTGACCGGCTGGACCTAACTAGGAGTAGGAGACCGAGGCAGGGGGGTTTGTGAATAAAACGCGGGGCTTCCAACCACGGTGGCGTTGCCACGTCGGACCAAGAGGCTCGCGTGGCTGCTCGCGGACGGTCGATGCGCCGCGGGAAAAGAACGAGGACCCAGATAGTCGTTCCAAAAGATTGAGGACCGGGATGGGAACAGCTAGATAGTTGGAGGACCCGGGGTGCATTTTACTCTACGGGTTTGTACGCGTACTTTTCGATGTCTTTAGGTATGTTTTCCTTAAACAAGATATACTGATTACGTATTTTCTCATAAAAAAAGATAATCCTAAGGGAGGAGAGTTAGGGTAGGTACATTGCTACACGTAAGCGGTCTTATACACCGTCTCATGCATCGCCACGTATGATTTTTGATGATGTGGAGGAAAGAGAGAGGTGAGAGAGAATGAGGTAGTTGCTTCGCGAAACAACTGTCTCATAAGCTAAAATTTAGGACTATGAGACAACTATTTTACCATTGTATGAGTTGTTGTCGTCATGCACCTCACAATCCTATTTTTACTCTCTCCATAAATTAAGAAAATGCGAGTTGCTACGAGATAACTTAGAAACACAACCAATGTACATGTAGTCTATTAAGTCGTCGTCATCTTAAATTACGTGATACTATATGAGATTATTTATAAGACAACACCAATGTCCTTGCCCTTAGTTGGCCTTCAACAAAACACAGAGCCTGGGTAAATGGGCGAGCGCGTAGCCTTTCTTCTCGGACTCGCTACTGGTGTTGGGTTTCATGTGGTTACGTATGTTTCAACGTTTCTTACTTGTGTGACCATTTTTCTTCAAATTTATGTATACGTCCTCAAAACGTAAATTCCTTACTTATTAGGTCTTCGGTTCTCAGTCTGTCAGTTCTCCCACTCCATCACACGTGAAAAGACAATTTCGCCCTTTAGCCTTCCTTCACACTTGCCACACGCTAGACTTTGCCTCGGCCCCCACTCCCTTCTCACGGTGGAAATGCAGACTGCGTCGAGGCTTGTGTGCTCGGCCGGTCCGTCCGTCCGTGCCTCGTGCGATGGAAAGCGATGGATGGATTCACTTGACCCCGCTGCTTGCCTAGCTGGCCAATATATATACGTACAAGATGCATGGAATCCATCCATGGATCAAAAGTCGAGAAATTATTAGAAGAAGAATCAGAAGAGGAGGAAAATTTCGGTCGGCTCGATCTATCGTCTTCGCCGCTCGGAGGAACTTCTGTGGTGTGGATAGATCGGAATTGGTTATTTTTATGAGAGTGATATTTTCATGAGAGTCACTCCCACCTTCACGAAATATGGGTAGTTAGTTTTCAGTACAAAAATAAATTGCTTAAATACTGGAAATTGAAGAACACAAATAGAAGTTTTTTTCATTTTGATCAGCAGTGAAATTTTATAACTAGTTTTTCTCCCTCATGCTAATTCCAAATGTGGTGATTCTTTTTCCTAAATGTTTCTAAAATCATACTCTATCAATTTATTATGTTCTTACATCTATTATTTTTGTCATCTTTTCATGTGACTTCGTTCTATCAATTTAAAATTTGGATATAAAAAAATGTCAACATCAAACAACATTTTAAAGTAGTAAATAATTTCAATTGTATTCTCGTGAGAGTAAAACTGCATTTCATGACAGTATCTCCACTCTCACGACATCTCAGGATTCTGGGAATGAAAAACTAAGACAAAAGAGTCAAATAAGTAAGCAAAGTTATTTTCAGGGCCAAATAATCAATTGTCCCTTCCCTCTTAGCCCAAAATTAAACCAGCACGCTGTCACTTCTTGTTCGGCTATATGTTTGGATTCTTGTATTGATTCTCCGTAGCACTACAGCTGCCTTGGATAAACTTTGTGTTCATATACACATGCTTGTTGTTTGACTAGTCATTTATTGCTCTATGTTCTTAGATAACATCTGCATGATGATGCATGACACGGAGCTTATAGTTTTCGTTACTAGTGTAAATCTTATGGCTGTGATTTTTTTTTTATTTTTTGCACAAAGATGGACACTTTATGTCTAAGTAATACAATTTAGTGGCGAAATCAAGATTGGTGGTGGTGGTGAGTCCCCTGTGGGGGTGGGGGTGGGGGTGGGGCTTGATCCTCCCCCCTTGGATCCGCCGGAGACGTGAGTTGAAAATGATCACCCGTTTCTATCGGCGTGTCCCTAGTTGTCCCACCCTTCCGTGGCTACGAGCCTACGATGACCAGCATGTACGTGTACAATACACATGCCACACTCTCTAGAGTAGGATCCAACCGCTCCCTTCGATTCTTGGGTCAACAAAGGAAAACCAGTGTTCTTGTGGAGGAAGCATTGGCCTTGTGTAGTGATCGCGCCGTTGATCGAGCGCTGCCTTTGGGGCAACTGTTCAGCCACACAGTATATGTGAACTTTGGAAAGTGATGGATCGAGGCCCGCGCTTGTAAACTAGGTTATCTAGTACTCTCTCCGTGCAGAAAGAGAAGTCATTTTCGACAAGGTTTGAGTCAAACATTGGAAATATACTTTGAAGTCGTTGGATTTGAAAATGTAAAAATCATACCAATAGATTTGTCTTGAAAATCACTTTCATAAAAATACATATATAACTTTCCAATTAATATTTTTATAGAAAAGTCAAGTGAAAGTTGTGTTTTGGAGACCGTATCGTTGTCCTAAATGACTTGTTTTTATTATACGGAGGGAGTACGCAAATAGTCGCCTAGGATATGTGGAAATCTGAGGCATGCACTTCTGTGGTTGTAAAATTTCTCTTCTTAATACGATGATGCGTAAATCTTTTGCGTATTCAAGAGAGAAAATAAGGGAGAACTGTTTATTTGGCCTGGGAAAAAGTCTCTTTACTTACCTAGCCCTTTTTTTTTTTTTTTTTGAATTTATGCATTTGACCTCAAAACAAAAATTCTTCAAAAATGGTGTCAAAAAGTTAAAAAGTCCGTTTTACCCCTGCTCTTCCTTATTTTAAATAGCGGCTAAGCTTATTTTAGTTCTCTAAAAAGGCTATTTAGCGCTTGTTAATGGTGTCAAATGTAAGAAAAAAAATATGTCCATTTATAATTTTATACATTACATCAAAGTAGTTTGTAGTTCATACATGATACATCAAACATCATCACATCACATAGAGAAATACATGAGTTCTAATACCTTGAGATGAGATTTGGGCCGCCGGGACCAACGAAAATCAGCCCAATATCTTTAGCGGCTCATGATTGCGCCGGCGGCGCTATTAGCAGCTAATAGCAACGTTTAAGCTGCTCACTCCCCACACACGTCCGCGGGCGGTGGCACGGGCCGTTCGGCGCTCGCCGCTCGTTAGCGGCTCACGACCGCGGCGAGGTTGCTCTCACTCCCCACACACGTGTGGCGGCAGTGGCACGGTGGCCCCCGCACGACCGCGCTCTCTCCCACGCACGCGCCGGGCGGTGGAGGCACGGCGACGGCGAAAGCTGCTCACTCCCCACGCACCCGCGGCGGCATAGGCACGATGCCCACGGCCGCATGGCGGCGGCGAGGCTGTTCGCTCCCGACACACGCGCGGCGGCGGCATGGCAATTTGCTAGCTCGGCACGCACGCGGCCGCGGCCAAGGCACAACACCCGCGCATGCACGGCGGCAAATGCTGCTCTCTCGCCCATGCATGAACAACGGCGGCTGGCAGCTTGCTCGGCTGCCGCGCACACGGCTGGAGCATCTCCTTCGTGGTGCCCTGGAGAAGCTGGTCCACGCGCAGATGGAGACGCGATCTTCTTCGACCAGTAGGTGTGAAGGATGGGAAGCGCATAAGGCTCTTCTCACGTGTGATGGAGTGGGAAACCTAACATATTCATCCGACGGATCAAACAGAAAGCCAAATAAATAATGAAATTTTGTTTTGAGGCCAAATACACAAGTTTGAAAAGGACCAGATAAGAAAACTGATGTTTTTGAGTGTCAAAAAACAATTCTCCCAAAAAATAATCTACAAATTTAATTTGCTCCGAACGAATGCCTAACACCGTGCCACCAATGCATCTAGCTCAACTCCTGCTTAATTGGTAATGGGTGATGCTGACATTATTTGGCGATTTTTACTGTGCGGAAATTAGGGGAGTAAACATTAGCTATTCATCAGCAAAATTGAATAGCCCATTTTGGCCCTTAGGTCTAAGTACCACGCGGCCAGCACGTAGTGAACAGCGCGGGCGTCCTGTGATTGTGACTCGGAGGAGCTTTTGGAGTTTGAGGTCCTATTTTCGGAGGATGCTTTGTCGCCGTGGTGGTTCCGGTGGATGCTTTGTCACCGAGGTCGTGTTTTTGGCGGATGCTTGGCCTCCGAGGAGGTGTTGCGGTGGATGCTTTGCCACCAAGGTCGTCGTCTTTTCGGCGGATGCTTTTGCTGCCGAGGTGTATCATCTACGGCTCCGATCACTACTAGCTACCTTGGTGTTGAGTTATCTTTTGTTTTAGGTGCAGCTTGCAGGGTTGTTAGGTGGAGGGCCCGCCTGTGACACCCCGGCCTAGGGCTTAATAAGGTTGATAGAATACTCAAATGGTATCAAAGCCGACCCTTGCGGTTTCACGGGCGTGTGTGTCGATTCTTGCAGGCATGGTGCGCATGGTCGGTGTGGACCCGGCGTGGTCACACAGCATGGCACATGCGCTGGCACTGTACACACGGACGTGGCCAAGAGGGGACGTTCCTGACCTGGGGTTGACCGACGTCCTCGTCGGTCTCCTAAGGGGGTGAGTATGTGACACCCCGGCCTAGGGCTTAATAAGGTTGATAGAATACTCATACCAACAAGTTTCAACTTCTTTTCCGGAAGGCTGAATCGATAAAAACTTTCAAAGTAAAGCGTGCCTAGCTTGGAGCGATGGGTGACCGATCGGGAAGTCTTTCCCCGGGTGCGCATGAGTGAGGATAAAGTGCGCAGAAAAAGACTAGTGTTTGGTCTGTGAGGGAAGTCTTGATCCTTAGAGAACTGTCAGATGTAAGCGGGCCCGGCCTCGAGGAGGCGGGACGTTACACCGCCGCCCCTCTTTTTTCTTGCTTTTCGCTTCAGTTTCAGGTCTTCGTCGGGTTACCCGTGAACCCGGTTTTATCTTGTATGTGTAGGTCTATTGATCATTCTCTTCTACTTAATGAAAAACAGGATATATCCCAGCAGGTCCGCGTTCAGTACAGGCATCTTCTTCTTCTATTTTCTTTTTTTTTTTTTTTTTTAACGAAAGCAGGCATGCGTCTTCTCTTTGTATTCTCTCTTTTCAGGAAATACATTATATCCAATTAATTTCAGATTTGTGATATGATTTACTTTCCATCTCAATTGCTCCCTTCTCTCCCATAAATCTCACACGATACGATTGTTGTTTTGCAAAAAATCTCTTTCACCAGCAGCGCAACCATGAGATCATTCCTGGTGCAACCTGTATCCATACTACTACTCTTCATAGCCATTGCTCCCATGCTCACCGTCAGCACCTCATCTGTCATCAACGAGACGTGTCTCGCGCTGAAATCCCTGCAGCCCTACGATTACTGCGTGGGCGTGCTCTCCGCCGATCCAGCCGCCGCCGCTGCCACAGACGTCCGAGGAGTGGCGGCAGCCGCGGTCAACATTACCGTGCAGAAGGCTGCGTCCACCACTACTGCAGGATCAACTTTATTCTCGCCTCGTTTCAACCTTTAGTCCCGGGCAGTACACCGTAATACGAGTTGGGGAATAGAGGTATAGCAACTTTCGAATAGGTCGTATTCTTGAATGCGTCCCTTGGATCGTACCAACCGGACCGGAGATCCTAAAGGCTGCGATTTACTCCCGGTTGTTCGAGGGGAAACCGAGAAGGATCCGTAGTTTTTTTCTTTTTAATTTCAATTTCTAATCTGTTTTGGTTGAAATTACGTAATTAATTCATAATAATTTCTTTTTTATTTCATTTTAATTCATGAATAATTAATGTACATAAATATAATTAATGTACACATGTATTTCCTAACCATTAACGCTTGAAATATATTACACATGTCCATCAATAAAAAAAAATCAACATCCAGTGCTATACATCTCATCTTTACACCGTAAGATTGAAATAAAATTTGAGGAGAAAATATCATCATTGCTATAGCTGGACTCCATGCTCCCTCGTCTCACGGAAACCACCATGTAATATCTCAAAAAAAGAATCTATTTGTTGAACGAAGGGGCAATATTAGTGACTAAATATAGCAGAAAGAAATAGAATCTGAACAAACGATGGCTATCAGGCTCCAGTACCGCCGCCTACCTGTTGTCGGGGCTGACGCGAGGGAGCAAATGGTGGTGGAGTGGGTGGTGGGTGGAGTGCACGCGGCCATACCTGACGGCAGACGCCCGCCGCCTGGACACCCAACGCCCGCGCCCGCACAAGGCCGCCGCCCTGACGGCGGACACCCGCGTTCGATGAAGGACACCACGCCGCGCGGTGCCAAGGCCGCCGCTTGGGCCTCACCACCGCCATCGCCGACGCCGCCGCGACCCTCTCCACCTCCAAGCCACAGGAACACGGCTTTGGTCGGTGGACGGGAAGTCCGCCACCAGCGACTGGGAAGGCGCTGAATGGTGGCTAAAATTGGGGGGGATTGATGGATCTGAAGGGAAGATGAGGAAGGAGCGGTGTTTTATAGAAGTGACCTTTATTCCGGGGGGGGTTACCAGCGACTAAAGGACCTTTAGTCCCCGTTAGCGCATCGTCTTGGGACTAAAGGTGCTCAGGACTTTAGTCCCGGGCAGCGTTTTCACCCGGGTGTAGACATTTATTCCGGTTTGTGTTACCAACGGGGATTAAAGGTCTACCTTTTACTCCCGGGGTGAAAAACCCTACAGACTCCAACCGAGTAAAGGTCCCCTGGCGCCATCACCTTCTTGGGCGGCGTGGCCCTTTTACTCCCGGCTGGAGAGTCCAACCGGATTTATTCCCGCTCAATTTTCAACCGAGATAAAAGTCCTCGAGAAGAGAAGTCGCTATTAGTAGTGCACGTTGGCGTCATCAACTATGTCATTTCCTTCTCAACACCGCCGTTGATGCTCCTTGCTCATCTCCGTTGTGCCAATCTCACGCCCGTCGTTTCTCCCCCACTTTCCTTGGATCGATTCTTGAATGCGGCCCTTTTAATCGCCATGCCACCTCCTCACTTTGGTATGTCTAGTTGGTGTTGGTTTTTTTTTTGAAACGAACCGCGTAAGAGCTGCCCGCTATTTAAAAAGAAGAGACGCCTTTGCCAAAGGGGTTTGTTTTGGGCGGATGCAACTTACAACGGTGTAACTCAAAGACAAGTCCAACTAGAAGACCCCAAACAACAGGGAAGAGTCATCAAGACAACAAGGAGGACTTTTCAACAGTTTACCAACAACGACAACAAGAAAACCCTACAACATATTACGAAGAGGCAAAGCGACTTCCGCCACAAGGTTCCTTTGCCGGCAGGACCCTTTAAACCCATCAAAGATGAGGGTGCCACCGGCAACAGATCCTTCAAAAAAGACTACAACTTCTTGAATTGCATCGTCATCGAGCTCCCATCCTTCCCAACAATGCCCAAATCCCCAACACACCACGTCGAGCAAGTCGACCACCTCGGGGCGAAGACTTATCATAGGACTTTGCCGCCGAGATGGTGACTTTGGTCATGCTTTGGCAAGAGGGTTCTAGCGGATGCGCCACGCCCCGCTCCATCCTAGCGTGCGCTCCTATCACTAATAGGGCATGACAAGGTGTTATCTTTATTTTGTACTGGATCCTTTGGGTTGTTAGGTGGAGGGTCCCCACCCCTTATGTTTCTTGAACTTCGCGAACAAACGCTTGTGTTAACCTAGCGTTGGTAATCCTTGATTATTTACGAATAAGCATCTAGTCTAATATGTGTAAGTCTGGAGACCCTAAGATCACACTTAATTCCTATATGTATGGTGCTTCAAAAAAAAAATATATCCAAGGAATACATTGATGGACTTGCCAGAATCATATTTGGCCTTGGTAAAGACATACTTTTCATTTTTTTTGTTAAAAAATCATGATCATGGCCTGCGAATGTACCTGTCATCGATCTATTGGGTTTGTGCTTCATCATCAATCTAATATGTGTATGTCTTATTTTTCTATACTCTCTTCATCCCAAAATAAATTAATTTTTAAGTTATTTGAAGTTAAACATTTTATTTTACATGAATCTATACTATAAAGGAGCGAATGAATTGGTAGGCACATTCTATCTCATCCGGGCAACTGTTTCCCATCTAATGTTGAATCTACAACACATCCATCAGTTCAAATATTTCCCATCGGTTTTCATGGCCCAATTAAATGAATCTATAATGTTGAATCTACAACAACTGCAAATATTTACCATCGCCTCATCATTCATGAGGGACACATAGAAATCAGATGGAGTATATATTATTGTAGATGCCCTAGTACTAGATAGCACAGTACATACATGAGCCATGATGTGTGCACGAGTCTAAGCCTATAATTTAATAAATAATAACAATTTAAGCTCAAACAATACAACATCTACAAGAACTTATTTTTTTTTTTTTTGCAATATTTAAAAATAAACGCCAAAACAATTAACTCTTCTCACCCTTAATCTTTCTCAAGCGCTTGGAAAAATCGATCCAACTGTGCAAAAACATGATCACACTTTTTAATGGACCAATCTATAGGTAGAAGGGTTTTAAATGTAAATATACAAGAGAGATAGAGAATATAAAATGGTTAGGGAGATTTATTAATGGACCAATTTGTAGATAGGTAGGTAGAAGGATGAGGGGAAAGAATAAATAGTAAAGATAGGGTTCTCATTGCAAATGTATGAGATATAAAGAAAGTATAAAAGTGGTTAGAGCGCTTTAAAAATAGTATAGAACTTTTGTATGCAAAATTATAATATTTTAAAAATTGGTTGAAAGAACCTAAAAATATGCTCCCAAACTTTTTAAGCCACTTCAAAAACTTATTGATTTATCGATTTTTTTGAACTATTGAAGATGTTGTTATGGACTAGATTATGGGCCATTGAAGAAATAGTTTGTCTATTCTAAATATTAAGTCGTTCCAGCTTTTTAGATACATACTTTAAGCGTCCCACAAAGAATGTCATTCTCACAAAGAGTATGCCATTACTGTGAAAGAGAAGATTTACTACTACCTCTAATTTCTATTTGAGCTACCCACCTTTATTTGTTATAGAAAATTCAAATTTACCTATAGATACTAATAAATATATTATCCTATGAAATAATTGAGTGATGTCCAAACACTATAAGAAATTAGGCCTTCTATGACAATTTTCATATGAGAGAGCACTTTTTAGTCATTGAAACGATTGTTTGTGACAATTTTTCAATGGATGAAAGTGTTTGTGACTAAGTTGTGCTTTTAGTCATAAACAAATGTCACCATGTGCACTTCCCACTCTTTGTGACAATAGGTCATGACAAAAGTGATCAAATATAATGTCACTAATTGAAAAACATATTAAAAAAACACCTTGCCAAAGTTTTGGATAGATGGGACCCATATGTTAGATAGATGTGTACAAATTGAACGGGTGGTATCCACATGTTAGTTAAATGTTAACCGTAAAACATTTATAGCCCCCATTATAATAAAAAAAAACTTAAAAAAAAACTAATCTTGTGTTTGGATTTGCATGAATTTATTTTAAAGAAAAACATAAAAATATGAAGTAAGAGATGCTTCAATCAACCCTCGAGTTTGTCATTAAGTCTGATAACCCATACCAGAAATCACATCCTCCAACATTTTCAAACCAGTCAAAATACTCCCTTATCACTTCAAAATGGTTTTGATTGGGGCCCATGCAGTCTTTCTTTATATTATATAAAAATCATAACTATTTTCATTTGAAATTTATAAAGACAAATTTTATATGAAAATTATAGAGCATGATGTTATCTTGTTTATGAAACAATTGTTTTTAGATGTCTGAATACTCATTTTAAATTAAGAGATTTTTTTTAAAAATCCAAATTTATGAATTTTTTTTTGAATGATCCTAGGTTTTTTGTGAATTAAACAACCTCAGATGTTAATATCGTAGTATATAGCAAAGTTGTATCTCCAAACGTGATCTACTACTTCTAGTTGGCAACTTTTCCTGAGATTGTTTTTAATTGTATTCCTGAGATTGTTTAAATGTGTACTATAAAAGAGATTGTTTAAATATGCAAATATTTCTTTTAAATTATCAGATTTTGAATTTTAAAATCAAATCACGCCAATGTTTATATGGTCTATGTTAAAGTTTTACGTATCTTTCAGCGAGATCTAATTAAAGTTTTTTATTTATTTATTTTAGAATCATTTATGCAGCACCAATCGAGATTTTCCTATTAGGAAGGGCACTGATCACATAATACTTTTTAGAGTATGTATTTCCTTTTTGATAAGCGTATCATTTAGTGTAGTATCTTCTCTCCTTCTCAAGGCTCCTTTCTCTTGCATAAATCTCACAGGAGGCGATCTGCTGCTTCGCAAACAACATGGCCTATTACTACATCAAGAGTTCAGCAATGGCGCCCGTGCTACTACTCGCCGTAGCCGTCGCCATCGCCCCAGGGCTGACCATCGCGACCACGTCTGCCATAAACGCGACGTGCACCGCGCTCGACGCCCAGGATTACAGGCATCCCTACGCGTACTGCGTGGGCGTGCTCTCCGGCGACTCGGCTGCCGCCAACGCGACGGGCGAGCGTGGGGTGGCCGCAGCCGCGATCAACATAGCGGCGCAGAAAGCGGCGTCGACGGTGAGCGTCGTCACCTACCTCGTCGACGAACTGAGCCTTTGCAGCAAGTACTACGGCAGCATGGTGGAGTCGCTGACCAGCGTCCTCGCGGACTTCGACGCCGGACGATTCGACAACGCGGCGCTTGCGAAAGCGCGGAGTGCCGCTGAAGTGCCCAGCGACTGCGACATAATCTTCTTCCAGGGCAGCGCCAAGAAGAACCCGTTTTCTAAGGAGAACACCGTCAACAGTGGGTTGGCTGGCCTGGCCCGTGACATTACTGCTCTTGTTGCGAACAAAGGGTAGTCGTAGGGGGGGGAATGTTTGCGGCTAACGCATGCTTGCATGATGTTTGTTCCTACAGTGCTTCAAATGTATCCATCGAATCCAAGAGATAAAAATATGGTGGCTTGGCTTGTGTTTTGGTTTTGCTTTCGTGCTGACCGTCCCTTGCTGCATTCTTTTGCAATTCTTCCATGGGCGAATCTGGAGTTGTGTTGCGCATTTGACATCCAGTTCGCGGAAATCTGGGAATTCAGTTTTCTGTGCACTTATCCAGTTCGTGGAAATCTGGGAATTCAGTTTTCTTGCAGTGTTTTTCAGAATGATTTGCTGAAAGCTATCGACCGGGCTCTCATCTGTTTGCAGGCTTCAGAAGTTCAGAAACTTGATGCGATTAACGATCGAATTCTTTGTCTAAATGCTCCTTTTTTGTTTGCGAGCATCTAAAAAAATATTAATAACTTCATTTATTCGGTTGGTCAGGACAAACATGTTCGCATCAGCTGCATCCAATGTCCCATATGTACATTGAAGAAATACCCAAAGTTAAAAAAAAATATCTGTTCAGTCCACTAAAAAAACAAAATTATTTATTCAGCTGCAAAGTTATTAAGATAATACATATCACAGTAACCTTAGGAAATCCCAATCACCCAAACTATCCCTATATGTAGAGAGCAAAAGAAGCGTTTCTGTTCTTCCATCAAAGCTCTGTTGTGTTCACACAATCTAAAAAAGTCGGTTTGTCATAAGAAAACAAATGTAGAGCTCTAAGTCTAACAACCATGCATGTTAATCCTCTGCTTGTTGTTAAGAACACAGCTCTATCATGCAAGATGCCTTTTTTACTGCTCCTGGATGTTTGTGTCGCGCGACATCTGATCTGTTGATCCTACATAACACTGCAAACTAGCCATATACAGCAACCAAAGTCCTGTATTTCATCTGCTGATACAACTCCATAGGCCTGCAGAAACGTAAACAGCATGTCCCCTTTTGTACTGTAGTCTTTTGTGAATGAATGAATGAAGAAAAAAGAGGAACCTTGGTCCTATTGTATCTTGGCGCAGAGCCAAACCATCCCCTCGTGGAGGCCTTGTCCGGAGATCGCACTACAAGTTTGAATGTGCCTGAAGAAGCAGAAGCAATTCAGATGATCAATTTCTATCTTTACTGAAACTGGAGTGGAGAGACAGGCACGGACCATCTGCGGTTGCAATGCAGTGACTGAAGCCCCAACTTGTCTGCTATCTCTGCTGCGCTCATGGCGTTCGGAAGGTCCTGCTTGGTTGCAAACACAAGCAGCGCGGGATCCCTAACCTTGAACTCGTCCTGACATTAGTTCAGTTCGCATTCAGAAACAAACCATGAGTCCATCCCCTAAGGCCTATAGCTACTGAAACTACCTCGTTCAGAATCGCGAGAATCGCGTGCATCAGATTTTTGGCTTCAAGAATCCGCTCCCGGTCGTCGCTGTCGACGACGAATACCACGCCCTTGGCGCCATAGCCATAGAGGAAGTGCTTTAGCAAGGGCTGGGGAACTGCAGATCAAAATGATAAGTAATCACAACACATACGGAATGCAAGAACAATGCAGCTGCATCAAGTTACCGTGCCTTGACGCCCCACGTCCAAAACATCGAAGCTGATGCCATTGTATTCAAGCGTCTCGGCGTTGAACACTACAAATAGCATATTTTTGTTCAAGCAACAAAACTTGACTTGAGCTGGTCGGGACAGTATAGCATGCGTGCGTGTTTACCTATCGTTGGCCCGGTGGTGACGTCGTGATGACCGAGCTTGAGCTTTTGCAGGATGGCCGTCTTGCCAGCGCAGGTGAGGCCCAGCAGCACGATCCGCACTTCCTGCTTCCATCCAAGAAGCCTCCCTATCGCCAACCCCATGCTTGCTGGATCAGCTCGATCAGTTCAGCAGCGGAGGGAAGGGGATTGTGGCAGCAAACAGGAGCAGACTCGAAAATCTTATATAGTAGGACAGGGTAAGTTGTTTGATCAAGTCTCAGCCTGGCGCCATCTGCCAGCTAGTGTGCTAGTGTACTTCAGTCCTAAGCAAACCACTTAAGTTGACCACTCATGTTCTTCGTTATCTTCGTCATGTGCTTGAGCAGCAAGAAAAGTCGTCGCCCTTAGTAGTCAAGTTTTTTTTTTTTTTTTTTTGTTACACCTTTGGCAACGTATGTTAACTAAAAATCACATGATCGTATCCAACGTAAACTATGGAAACTCCAATCAAAAACACGGGATCTGGATCTAACGTGTGGGTTTTTTTTAATTAAATTACTCATCTCTCGTTGGGATTAAATCTAACCCGCGTGCGTATTTAGGTGTGAGGGTTTAAGTGAAAAAAAAAGCTCGCCCTATCTATATGGATGTTGGATCCAAATTCTGTGACCTTGATTATAGCTTTCATAGTTTACACACGAAACCTGGTTTCATAACATACTATATTTTTTTAGGGGAATTGACTAGTCGACAGTACAGTACTCCAATCGAGCACCTTGTTCGGTACACGATTTCGACACGTCTCGAGACATTGTGCCCTTTGGGTTCGTGGGCTTCTTTTTCGCTCGGCAGCCCAAAATTCGGCCCATCCCACACTAGCCATGTCGCTGTTTCCCAGCCCACGAGCACTAGTTACCCCCGCATCTCCAGAGTTTTGCCCTGTCGCTCGCATCAGCGAACGGCGGCGTTCTACACCGCGGCGAGCCGCCGTGCTCCTGCCTGACCTGACCAGACCACCAGGCATTAGCCCGGAGGTTCCTCAGGCACTACGGCGCTGATCGTCGATCCGCCTTCTCCCGTCGCGTTCGAGGTTGAAGCGAACCATCACCGCTTCCTGGGTGAATTGCCGTTGCCGGCTGCCGGCGTGCGTCTCTGCCGCGTCTGCCCTTCACGGATCCTTATTACTGGTAAAAATATATTCTGCTGATTGTGTTTTCATCGAACGGTTGGTTGGTAGTCTATCCCTACCCCTATACTTTCTCTTGACAAATTTGTTTGGATTTGGTTGGCCATGGTTCGCCTCCATCAGGCCATCCCTCCCCTTTGCCAAACTTTGAGATTGAGACAGATTTACTTGTGGTGGCCAGCCAATTTGACATGTCGGAACAAGTGCCAGCTGGTAGTGGTGATGTTTATTTTTTTGACGTCATATCTGCAAGCATTCTGCACTGAAGCATTTATCTCTTTCAATTGTGTGGTCGCCACTGGGTTATGTAGATTGCTATTACTTGTATTAGGTCATTGATCAGAAAAAAAAAAATATCTCGAATATATTAATCTAAAAATGATGTGGATGTGTTAATATATATTTTTTTTAAAAAAAAAATGGGAGCCAACCTAGAGAAACTAGTTGTTTTCTCATTAAGAAGAAAATAGACACCCAAATTCAGTCCAAGACGGGATTTGAACCAAGTGAGCTAGAGTTATTAGAATCTAGAAAGTCACGGCTACTAAGTAAATTTAAGTTCATGGAGGGTGTGACATACTGCAACACCGAGGGAACACGAAAAGTTCAGTGTTAAATATACTATTGTGGTAGATTAGATGGGACCAGGGTGAAAACAATCTGCCAAAGCGTTGTTTATGCAAGTGCTTTCATCAATTTCAGAAGCTATGTCCAAAGTTAGCTAGCTTCTGCATGTAGTGTGAATATGATTAGCATAAATGACAAAAACACTAACCTGCATTCGTTCAGGATGTACTAAAATATAATTCAGATCGTCTACAGACATGACAAATTATAGGAGGACTTTAGAGTCATGTTTGTCGTGTTGTCTCTAGGGTTAACTTGTCCAAACTTGGCCATTAGTTGATTGTCTTGTTATTGACTGGCAGAGTGTCAGGTGTGACTGAATTTGCACTTCTCAGTCTTTGCATTTTGATGTGTGCTATCGTCTTAGAGAATACTCCTAGATCATAAGGTTATGCACTTGAAGTATCCAACCTTAATAAGTTTCTAATGGAGATAATGGGAACTTAGCAAGTGGTTTGGAAAATCGTCACAGCTGAACTTACTGTCTTTAAAAAAGATCAGCCTCAGTTGCTATCTGTCAGCCGGTACCGAGGACCATCCATCACTGTCCACTTTGCTTTTAGCATCTTTCTACTCACCCAACATAAGCATGTAACGAACCCACCATGTCTGCCTCCGTAGCAATTCCATCCCTTCTTTTTACCTGCCAAATGTTTCTCCCTTCGGTGCTTCCTTTTGGTAATTTTCCTTTTTCATTCACCTTCTTCTCTTTGGTGGAATCATCACTCATCAAAGAACTGAATTCCACTTCCATTTGGTGTCAATCTTAAGCCGGTGGCTGCTATCCATTGGTTCTTTAAATCCTTGAGGACATTTGTAGGGTGGCTTACTATAAGGGAGGAGATCATGCCAATCTTGTTTTCTGGCTGGTTTTGTGTAAGCCGTTGAAACCAATTGGCTTTGTTTGCTGCTTTCCTCATCTGCCTTATATTTCCTGCTTTATACCACTGCCGCGAACCTTCTGCTCTTCTTCCGGTTTTTCTTAACGCGATTCGCTCTTCTTCATCTCTTTATGTTTCTTGGATTGGTTGTCATCTAGCAATGCTGATGGATCAAATGGTGACTTGATGCAGCCTGCTTCTGCCCTAAGATAAACAGAGTCATAGAGCAATTATCAGACTCACCTTATTATATGCTGCCATGACGAAGTTTCCAGTTGATGGATGGACTTAATTAACACATCTCTGAACCTTTTCACGATTTTTTTTTTTAGAGTTCAGGGGCATATGCCCCAACCTTTCAATTAATTTAATGATTGATTTCTTTGACTTGTGTAAAGAAACAAAGAAATAAATAATATGGGGAGAGTTCGAGGAAAATTAAGAATATTAGAATTTAAATTCACAGATTAAGTGATGCTTTAAGCAGTTTGGGACCAACTTTTCAATGAACAGTTTTATCATTGATTCCAAAATGGTACTCAAGCATACATGTGCATTGGTCCACCTATGTCATGTGTCTTTTCTACTACATAGCATACTTGTGATCAAATAATTTTAATCTTTGACACTATATATACAACATTACATACATTGATGGCATCGTGGCATATGACTTTTTTGCCAAGCTTACCTGTCTACTCTAGTGAAGTCCTTTGTACCTTATGATCAAGCAAAGAATCCTGTAGGCATACTCGTACGTTCAAAACTTCAAGCCTTCAACTGTCTGTATTTGGCATGCATGAGACATGGTTAGTTTGGAAGAACCTGTTAAGCCATGTGCGGTGTGGCTGCATCACAGTAATGGGTTAGGTTCAGTCTCTGATTATCTAGAATTTTTTTTTCGAAAGGCGCTGATTATCTAGAATTTTGCTGAAGCAAATGATTTGCTAGCTCTTTTTCTCCTCATGGCAGTATGCTGATTGGATTAGATTTCATCTTGGCCTATTCGGCATGAGAAATTTGGTTTAAAAACGTTTGTCTTGCTGGCACCATCTGTAGCCCTTTCGGGAACCAGCATGAGTGGACAACCCTGATGCGTAGCCACATGCTGACATGCACAAGAGGGGAAATTAGCCCCTTTTATCATATGGACAAAAATCTGAATAGGATGCCCAACTTACTGTTTTATCAACACTGTTTTAGTAAAAATGTTTTACTCCCTCCGGGATGGTATTAGAAGTCGTTTTGGACAAGGTTTGGGTCAAACATCGGGAATATAAATCATCAATAACTTTTAAGTTGTTGAGTTTCTAAATGTAAAAATTATATGAATAGATTTGTCTTAAAAAAATATTTTGATAAAAGTATACATATATCACATCTCCATAAATATTTTTATAGCAACAAGAGGTCAAAGTTGTGTTTTGGAGACCGTGTCGCTGTCCTAAACGACTTCTAATACCATCCCGTAGGGAAAGATTTCTTTAGCATATCAAACAAAGGTAAAATACATTGAGCGCTGCTTTAGTAGTTTATTTATAGTCTGATGAAGTGTGTGGTAAGATGCTGCTAGCATTTCAAATATGTTAGGTTGCCACCTTATTGAAAACCAAATGAGCAGTAAGATATGTTGTGCACCTGTGGTGAAAGAGGATCTGAACATACAAACAGTAAACAATAATAATAGGCTTGCCCATTTTCATGTGATTGCCATCAAGTGGGGGTGGAGAGGGCCGAAGAGGTTGTCCTGCCTTCATGTGGTTTGCCAAGTCCAAATCAATATTCCTGTCTACAATGGTGACCCTTTCTATCTTTCTTTTTTCCCTTCTCTTTCCCTCTCCAGTAGCCTAGTGTCCCTATTCATGTTTTTGGATGGGAATCAGTCGGTGGGTGAGTGCTGGGCTCGATCCTGGCTCCCATTAGGACTTAGGAGGGCATCAAAAGGCAGTGCAATGGTGCTGTGGACTAGATGGGCAAGCACACCGCATCACAGACTCACAGCACAGGACTAGGACCGACCCGTTGGAAGGGCATGCCAGGGGGCACACGTTAGTTGACAATAATATCGGGCCATCGCAATTTAGGTATCTGACCCGGCGCTCTTCACCAGAACGAAGTAATGGTTGCTGCTGCGTGCTGGTGCTGTGGTGGTCAGTAGAAACAAATCTGAGGGGGTCAGGGCCATGCTTGATGCATCATGGGCAAGGAAGGACTTGCCGTTGTGATGTGGAGCTGCATCTGCATAGGGGAAGGATCAATGGCAACCAATGGCACATGCCGCTGCAGATCAGCAGCTACCGATCTTGAACCTTTGCTTATTTGTTTTACCTCTACTAGTGTCTGATGCTTGCTTTGCGTAGGGGTATTAGCTTAGGCTGCTGCCTGCTGAAGCATTCTGATGATAGCCGAGAACAGGTCTCCATTGATAGTAGCAGTAGAGAGGAACTGCTTCAATTGTCAGGATCTTTTTTTTTCCAACAAGAATAAAGTGATGGATGGATACGTTTCGTGCATCATATATAGGTTAATAACCATCTTGTCTTGTTTGAAAGTTGGAACAATTATAGGGTTACTATTACTAGCCTGCTGCAATGGCATAGCATCGACTGATGAATGATTTTTGGTTTTATAGGTGTGGCGGTATGGAATCATGACCTTGGATCACGCAGAAGGTATAGTTTTGGTTCAGTGCACCAGTGCGTATGTATGATGTTCGGCACACAGCCACAGTGGCAGATACACGTATACACTCCCATTCCTTGAAGATCGCACACGTCCAAGAGGAATCAGGCAGGCACACTGTGGCCTGTGGTGACTGCGTGCCTGACTGGTGAGAGAGGAGGGAAGAAGAGGCAGCAGCAGCTAGGTTGGCACGACAGGGGGAGCTGTTGAGACCAGAGCAGAGGTGGTGGTGGTGGTGTGACCTTGGGGTTGCTATGGTCACATGAGAAAGATCAGAATTTGTGCAATAATATAAAGGCAGTGCATGTGATGGCGATTGGCGAGATTGGTGCTCCTTCTCCTCCAGGAAACACTCCTCCAGATCAGTCTCCCCCGGGTATCAGTTACCATAATTAAAGGCTGAAACACCTAGCTGTACGTGAGCCTATGGTGTTCATCCAACCAAGGACCGAAGCAGCATGATAGCAGTATGAAAGAGATTAGTAGTAGGGGGGCCAAAAAAACAGAGAGAAAGGATGCGAATGAATGAATGGATGCAAGGCAGGAAAAGGATGGAGACAAGGATGGCAATGTGAGCAACAGCAGAGTAGGTGGCTAAAGAACGAAGGAGGAGCATGGCATGGCAATGGCATGGAGAAGTGTGAGCTTGGGGCCAAAGGAAAGGGGGGGCTGGCTCTGACAGCACCCATATGCTTCGGTTTGAGCACTGCATTTAGTGGAGAAAGACACACCGGTGGTGGGCGTCGGCCATGATTCGTGAGAACTGTGAAAGCGCATTATTAGCACTAAGCATGAGCCTGATTGTACAGTTTGGCTGGCTGGCAGCCTTGTGCCAGTGCCCGACGATTGCAGTTGCAGAGTAGATATATTTGAATGAATTTCTGCAGTTACCCACTATTGTATATTGCAGGCGCGAATGTATCCGATTCGGATCCCTCGATTGACATTTTGGCATGCCAATGCCAGCAACAATAATGCTGCTCGTTGGGTTGGGTGGAGTGGAGTGGTCTCTGAAAGCAGGAGGGACTGCATGCATGCATGACAGGGGCCTTTGGCACCAGACCCAATTTGAATGGGCATATCATATACTACAATCCAAGTTGCTGTTGCACCGTCCGCTCATGGGCATCGGCATCGGCATCGCACCTCCCCCCGTCCTCTCTCCCTCTGTTTCCTGCACCAAGGTCGCCGGGCCGTTGCTCCCCCCACTCACTCGCTCACTTTGTTCAGATCTCTTTGGTCTCTTCTTTCCTTAAAGCATGGGAGAAAATAAATACCTGCTGGCGGGCGCTGCCTGCCGAGAGCATGAGGTGGTGGGGTTGGCGTGCCATGGGA
This sequence comes from Hyparrhenia diplandra, assembly GCA_015847255.1. Classification (NCBI taxonomy): domain Eukaryota; kingdom Viridiplantae; phylum Streptophyta; class Magnoliopsida; order Poales; family Poaceae; genus Hyparrhenia; species Hyparrhenia diplandra. The sequence goes on along the minus strand of JADLZK010008607.1, from coordinate 175,813 downwards.
ATTCGGTTCTCCACACCACACCACTGCGCTCCTTTGCTTGCTTGCCCAGTTGCCCTGACCAATCTTGCTTACCAGTGGACTAGTAGCTAGGTAGCATCTCTCTCTTTCTCCGGTTTGGTTTGGGTTGGCTTTCATGCCATCTTTCTGGTATTCAAGGATGTCACATGAAGCTTGCATGCCCATCGATCCGTGGCGTGTTACGGTCCCCCACGGAGAACCGTGTTAATGGCCTTTGGATCTTTTGGATGGCGATGGGGGCATTCTCATGTCCTTTGCGAATTGATTGATATATGCATGCAGTGGTGAAACCGCAGCGGTAATGCATGGTAACTAGCAGTAATGGTGTTGGGAGTATGCTTGTGCATCTGAACCGGCCGGTTCGTGATGAAGCCAACAGCAGCAGTATGCCAGTATATATGTACCAAAAAAAAATATGCATAGTGGCACTGTGTTTGTCACGTCGGCTAGCTAGCTGCATTATTTGATATATATATATATATATATATATATATATATATATATATATATATATATATATATATATATATATATATATATATATATATATATATATATATATATATATATATATATATATATATATATATATATATATATATATATATATATATATATATATATATATGTGTGTGTGTGTGTACATAAATATGCCATGATTGCGTAGGCCATGATTGCAGCATTCTTCCCATTATGTAGAATAAATCTTTCGGCTAGTGTGTGTGTGCCATCCATCATACGACCGGACCAGCGCTAGCTAGCTGCTTGCGTTTTTCGTTGAGTGGTTTGCCATCAGCTAACCTCAGCGGAAATATTCACAAAAGTGCCGTGTCTTATTGAGGCTGACAACCACCTCCAGTTGAGGCATCCAACTCATTTCTGAATTCCCAACCCAACCCGACACCATGGATTGGATTGATGGTCATCTCTAATTTAATTAAGTGGGAGGGCAGTGGCAATGCAAACTGGCAATAAGCAATTCAGCGGCAGCAGCAGCCTGACACAGACTGTCTTTCTATATTTGATTTCTTATTTCTTACATACAGGTGTGTGTATACAAAATAAATATCATTATATTAGTTATAGAATATATACTAATAAGATTTACTAATAAACTTGATCAGATTTAAATCACTTTGATTGATTGTATCCTATAATTACGTTCTTGTATGGACGAAGGTAGTAAGATGAGACGAGAAGCTAGGTATTAGCCGGCCAGCATCTCAAGATGTCCCATCAGCTCCTAGGCCATCTTTTGTGAGCTCAAAGCTCCATGCAGGACAGTAGTGGCGGCCGGGCGACTCCATTTATACAAAGGCGTCAAGGCTGGCTGTATGGATTCTGGAATCCCTAAGCTACGATGGATTACAAAGCATGGAGCCACGAGCTAGGCCTGCGCAAGAGAGAAAATACAAGAGCTAGCTAGCCAGCCAGCAACGTCTCTCCGAACGGGTAGCACAAGGCCGCGCCTCACGGCACATGGCCGAGGAGCCGGCCGGCCTGCGTGTTTTGGCCGAGGAGTCAGTCGTCCTGATCGATCCTGGCCATTGGAAACAAAAAACAAGCAACTACTAACCGAGAAGGAAGCTGTGGATTAGCCGAGATCTAACCTGGATTAACACGCATCTCGCTCTCATCGATCTGCAGCGACAGCAGCGCTTAATTGTTGACTGCCTGTACTGGTCGTTGCTGATGAGGAGAGGAGGTGTGTAGCTAGCTAGTGATCCATCTGTGCATGTATACCTGGCACTTGCAGAGATCGAGATCGATCGGAGGAGATCACATTCATCAGGCCGGGCGGCAGATGCAGGCCACCACGCACCACTAGTAGGATAATCATTCATCATGTCCATCGATCCATGACAATCTGCTGACTTGTCCGTCCTGTTTAATTTGTCATGTGTGAGCGTGACAATGGAAGCACACCAGCAAAAGCTAGCACAAAGCATGCTTACATATATGGCGCCAGTTTCCAGCAATGTGATTCTTAAGCACTCGTTCAAAGCCATAATAATGTACGGTACGGTGTGTCTTGTTTGCTTTTCTCTTCTTTTCTCTCTCTCTCTCTCTCTCTCCCCGGCCTGGTCAATTATGTGTACCAGTAGTACGTGTGTTTGGAAATGGATAAGTACATGATAAGTTCCGTGCTTACAATAAGTATGTACAGACATGATTACTGTTTTTCTTTAGGAAGAGTTAGCTAGCCACTCTCGATAAAGAATTTTTTTGTTAAATTATACATAGAATTTGTTCTATGTATAAGTTTATGATGAGAAACGAAAATGACATGATATCAGTGTTAGTCCCGCCCAACAAAACCGGCCATATTTAGGCGTTAGGGACCAGAAATCTGTATACAAAATATCACGCACATGATTGCGACGTATTGTAAGCATCCATCCATCCTCTTCCTGGATATATATAGCTAGAGGCCGAAATAGCTAGACAGTGTGCAAACCACTCGCAAACTAATTGCATAATAATATCGTCATTCATCACACAGGCGCCGTGCAGTGCTTTGAACCTGACAACAGAGAAATTTTAAATACTAGAATTCCAAGCTGCTGCTAGGTAGTAGCTGCCATCACATTCATCATCGATCATATATAAGCACCTGTTGTTTTCTCTGCGATTGACCCGATAATTTTGGTCAGATTATATTCCCAAACGGTTCTTTCAAGGGGCGGGGGTGTCCACACACACCCGCCGTTTACAAATGGTTAGCTCTCTTCACGTCAGCTGATCAGAGAGTTGTGGCCATTTTCTCCAGTGCAGCAGACAGCCAGCGTGTAATATATGCATGGAGGTAGCTGCTGTCATGTATTGGCAGCAGCAGGAACACACACAGTCGTCGACCGTGTGTGTAGATAATTAAACAAATAATCGCCGTGTTTCGACCAGCTTCATTATTCAGCATCCCAATGTCAAAGCAGCATGCACAGCAAGTGCGAACGAATCGTCAAACAAGAGGTGCTTGGCGAGTCTGCCAAGCTTTTTGTGTTTTCTATCTTGTGTGGCGTCTACATACTAGTGGCGTGGCGTCGATTATTGCCGCCATCTCGTGAATGAAAGCGGCTTTAATTTGTGGCCATTTGTGCCGCCGGTCCTCTCGGTCCACAGGACCCGGCGCCGGCCTGTACCGTAACTAGGAGGTTAATTTTAGTTTTACACCATGCACGGCATCCATCCATCCGGCCGGCGGCCATGTATATATGCCGGTCTCGATCTGTACAAACGCGACTTTATTGGAACCGTACGGCAAGGAGAATATGTATCATGCCATGAAGTTTCGTTCGGTGAGAGATCAAGAAAGCACAAGTGTAAAGCGTAGCGTGAACGAAGAGGGCGCACAAAATCTTACAGCTGAATCGGGCGACGTCGAGAGAGCAAGCACGCATGTGTACACATACTTGATCTGGACGGCTGTGATTCATACATACGCCTCGTTGCTGTCAAAGCTTAGGTATAGATCAGACAAATAGGGCTAAACTTAGTTTGGTGGCACATGCGTCGATCTAGCTCATCGCGTCACCTGGCACCTAGTGACCTAGGTGTGGTGAGCACCGATGGACGGATGCCGCCATGGCGGCCGGCTGGCCACCGACGTGCGTCTGAGCGTCTAATTGCCTTACAGACGCATCGAATGAAACACACGAGATTCCGGCCGGCCGCATTTCGGTGCTGCTCGATCGATCCTACGTGCAAAGGCGTACGAGGCTGTGGCTCGGCAACGGCAAAAGACGGGGAAAAGGAACAGACACCAAAGATTGGCGCCAAGCTAGCGCGCAGTCCACTCTCGCAACGCAAAGACAGACGCAAAAGAAGACGCCCTCCGATTTCGTCGGCCACCCGTTTTAATCTCGCCCGCCCGCGCCGCCCGGCCGTTCTTTTCTCGCCTCTCTCGGCCCCGTATAAAGTCGCTTGAATGAAATGCATGCACGGCAAAAAGAAGTCGCTCGGCATGCCGTGTTGGATGAACAAGTGGAGGAGTCGGCAGGAAAGCGAGGACGGACACCCCATTGCTTACTTCCCCGGCCGAAGAAATTAAAAAAGAGAGGAATTGAACACACTGCACTGCACCGGGCGCCGGGAGGAGGAGAGTTCACACGCAACGATACGTCGCGAGGCGGCACAAGTACAGTTGCAGAAATACAAGCCGAAACGCGCATGCTGCTTCCTTCCGTTCCGTTGAGAAGAGAAGAAATCATGCGTGCATGCGTCGTCGTCCTTTGTACACACATGTTGGTGACAAGGATGGCTAATACGACGAAGTGTGAGCGGCGGGTGAGTTTGGACGGTTTTCCTCCAAATACGGATACTACATCAATTAGCTCCGATGACGTACGTGTCCGTGCTGGAGACGGTATATGCATGCTATATATGTGTGTGGCATGAAGCATGGTGACTGGTAAATCATCATGCATGCATGAGCTCATGTGAGACTTTAAAATGAAACAGAGACTTTGTTGGGTGGTGCCCAGAGGAACAGGGCTAATATATGCATCTATGTGTTTCGCAAAAAAAAAAAAAAATGCGTGTATGTGTATATAATAACCTTGGGTATGGTCCAAGTGTATGGAGAGAGCAACGGGGCGATCATATATGCATGTACTCGATTCTGAAGGACGTACAGGTAGGCTGTTCCGGCGCTGGTCCAGCTTCAAAATGTCAAGACGGGGGAGTTCGTTGTCGCATTTGACGGTGACCACACGGCTAATGCGAACCGGAACAGCTCGCAGCCGCAGGCCACCATGTTTGTCCGGCGGGGTGGGAATGGGTCGGCACATGCGTCAGTCCATGGACTATGATTCGGCCTAATATTTAGTTACGACTTGAGCTCAAGTGTTCGTGTCCTATGCGCCGCCCCAGCTAGACCATGCATGCCTGTTTTTACCACCATTCTGTAGCCTGTAACACGTGACCTCACCGGTAGTGTCACGTGTATGAGACGTGGCGCCGCCGCTTGGCGGCGACCGTGGGCAAGGCTGAACCTGTGCTCGGTCGTAGGCAGGGGCGAAGCTAGGTCAAAACCGACCCTGGTGCACACTCTATCAAACATAAAGGAATGTATACATTTGAAAGCAGGGGCGGAGGCAGGATGACACTCCGGGGGTGCTATTTAGTGGAGATTCAATGAAAATCAAGAAACTTAATGATGGTTTAATGGCTAATTACAATAATTAGCATGGGAATTGTGCCTGCCAGGGGGGCTACAGCCCGGGCAGCACCCCCGTGCATCCGCTCCCTGTTTGAAAGGAAATACATGGAAAATTGGAGACAGTTATTAGTAGACTTTATGTTGGGGAGGGGCGACCCTCGCCGGCCCCCGGCAGCCCCGGCGGCCTCCTCACCACAGGGGCCAAGAACTAATCTCCGTTAACATATTGCGGTCTTGCGGGATCGGCAAAGCGGAGGACCCTCTGCGAAGACACGAACGGCGACGTCACCCCTCCGTCGAGGGCGGCCCCGAGCGGGCATTCGGCCGGGAGCATGACGGCCCCCACGCGCGGGGGGAACGCCCGGCGAGGGGACTCCCAAGTGGCGCAAACCCAAGCAACGGGAAAGGCCAGGAGGGTCCCTCGAACCGCCCCTCCGCGGATGCACGGAACCCGGCGGGTCGGCGTGAGGAAACCCCACACCCCCCTGGGCGGGGAGAAGTCATGCGTGTATTTCCCGTCACCGACCGCACGAATAGTTACTAGCTTGCCCTTGTAAGGGCCCAGTTGTAGCGTGTGTTCTCCTACCTACCATGTACCAAATTGTAAATCAGCCCCTCGACCCCTTGAATTCCTATAAATACCAGGTGCGGCACAAGGAAAGGGATCGGTTGTTGGCCGGTTTAAGTGCCATTTACTCGTTTTTATTACACCCACGTCTCGCCCCTCACGCATCGTCTTATCCCTCCTCCTTCGGAGGCCGGCGCCCTCCGATCGCCTCGACCCTCGGCAACTCCGGCGAAGGTCGGCCCGGGGCCGGAGGCCGCTCCGCTCCCGTTTGTGTTCTCGACTCACCACACCCCTCGAAGCCCTCGCCCCCCTTCCCGCCCCTCGGGAGCGAAGGCTAAGGGGGCGGGGTGATCCCCCACGGTTGGCGCCGTCCGTGGGGGACCGACACAAAAAAGCCAAAGCCATGCCGGTCACCCGCCCGAACCGAAGCCCGTCGCCGCGGCGGAACAACTCCGCCCCCGAAGGGGACCCCCAGATCAAACCCATCAAGCGGGTCGGCATGCGGCCACCACCACGCACCCCAAGCGGCTCCGCGCCGAGCTGCGGGAGCCGGAGGGGCCCGCCATCCCGACCCCGGTCATCCCGATCGAGGAGGTCACTAGGGAAGAAGGCCATGACGCCCGGCAAAGGCGGCGCTCCGCGGGGCCGACGGGCCGTGGTCCAAAGAACCGGTGGCGCGGATGTCTCCGCCTCGAGCGAACCCTACGGATCCGCTCGGAGGGCTCCCGTGTGCTACTGAAGATGAAGAGGAGGAAACCGAGCAAGGCGACGCAGCACTAGAGGCCCTCAAGCCCGGATCGCAGAAAAGAGGAGGGTTGCTGCGGGCCCTAGATCGGAGGCGGCGCCGCGGGGCCTTCGAAACGGCCGAAGCCGCGGGACCGAGCGGCATGGATCAACCCCGCCGGCTCGGCGGTGCAAGAAGTCGGCGGGGAGGGCGGCCGCGGCCCGGAATCATCCGCAACCCCGCCCGAGGGCAAGCCCCACCTCCGCCAACCCCACCACCACCTCAACAGAATCAACCACCCGGTGCAACACCCGCAATCCTCAACCCTCCGCATAAGCCAAGCTTTGTACCCCTCCATGCCCATCGGGGGCGGCACCGGCCGCCACGCTTCGGCGCGACCCTCCGCAAAATCATCATTACGACCCCAAATCCCCGCTCTCCTCGCCCCTTCGGATCGCGGAATGGCCTCCCGGCATACGGCCACCAAGACTTGCCAAGATACAACGGGGCCTCCGACCCCGAGCCGATTCGTTATGAGCTCTGGCCGCCGTGGAAGCCGCGGGAGGAGATCACTCCACAATGGCCAAGTCATTTGTGATCATCGCAAGAGGAGTGGCTCGATCTTGATGTCATGCGCTGCCCCCCAACTCAATCCGGAGCTGGTCCGACCTTCGCGGCGCCCTTCGCGCAAATTTCAAGGGAGTTGACTCGAACTCATCAACAAAGACCGAGTTCTTTGAACGTGGTGCGCGGAAGCCAAATGAGCCCCTACAAGAGTGGTGGCGGAGGTTTCTCAAACCAAGGCGGGGACCGAGGGGTCTCCGACCAAACGTCATTATGGCGGTGGTCTCTTGCATCCGCCCAGGCCCATGTCATTCAAAAAGATTGAGCGGAGGCAACCCGAAGACCCTAAGCGGAGCTACACGAGATAATGGACAAAATATCAGAGTAGAGGCGATAAAATTTTTTTGACCGCGAAGATAGAGGCTTTTCGACCTCCGCCATATCGGCACCACCCACAACGACCACCACGTCATGACAACCACCCAAGACCGGAGGCCGGGCGTCGAGTCGGCACCATCGCCAACAACCCCCCCCCGCGAAAAAAACCCACCAACCACCCCTAGGCAAAACTACCCACCAAGAACCCCCGGACCGAACCCGGACACCAACATGAGGCCTCCGCAAAAAAACAACCCTACCGCCATTACTGCGGAGAGGGCAAAGGCCATTACACCAAACAATGCCCATATTTCGCCAAGGGGAAAGAGGCGATGGACGAGGAGCTCGCCGCAAAGCCCGCAGAGGCAAGTTAACCACACAAGAAAACCAGCAAGCACCCACTCCAACCACTACACTTTCACCCCTTCGACTATGGAATCCTAGCACATCCAGGGCTTCCACTACCCGGCTTTCCACTCCGGCACCTTGACGGCCCGAACCAGCCGCGTTACTACCGGCAAGAGTATCTGATTTCACACCCCCGAGCCTCCGCAACAAACTATCACAACCAAGCCCTACCACCTCCACCTCCGCCACCCGCACCACCTTCGACCCGGCAACACCCGGTCAAGCAAGAAATCCGGACAATTGTCGGCAAGCCCAACTCATCTTACGGGGTCATCCTCGCTATCACGGGGGCTCCAACGAGGACCACGGCAACAAGCGGCGCGAAAGGAGCACTATCGGAGGGTCCATCATGTGGGTACGGAGGGGCCTCCGCGACCGCTGGTCCCACATTCCGATCACCTTCAATGCCAGGCGACATGAAGCTCGAGAGACTACCCTCACACCGTCGCGATGGTCATTGACACCAACATCGGAGGCTGGATGCTTACCCGGGATCCTAGTAGACACGGGCAGCTCCGCGGTATCTTGTTCGCATCCACCTTCGACAAAATGGGCCTCGGACGGGGAACATGTTACAACCCGGCGAGCAATCCCTCTTCGGCCGGAGGCCCGGCAAGTTGGGACCATCGGGAAAATCACCTTACCGGTCTCCTTCGGGAAAGAGCCCATTCACCGATCGAAAAACATAACCTTCGACGTGGTCGACCTGTACTACAACAAGCTACAACGCCATTTTCGACCGCGAGTCACCAACGCATTCGACGCGGTCCTCCACCCGAGTTATCTGTTCATGAAGATGCCCTCCGGTCGGCGCATAATTGCCGTGTTCGGAGACCGGACCGCAGCAAGAAACGCGGAGGGGGTCATCGACCGGGGCGGCGCAATGTACACAACCTAGAACAAGAACTACAGGGCCAAGAGAGACAGCCAGAAGGCGGCGCGGAGCCCCCCCGCGAGCACTACCAGCAGAAGAAACGAAGAAAGTCAGGCTTTTTAGCTTTGATCCCGATAGAGAAGTAACCATATCCGCACTCCTGGACCAGACCTCCGAGGCAGAGCTCTTGCGGTGCCTCCGAGAGAACTCCGATGTGTTTGCCTCGGTCCGCGAGAAGATTTGCTGAGGTGTTAGCCGTGACCTCATCGAGCACCACCTCAACATAAGACCGGACGCCACTCCCGTAAAGCAGAAGCTTCGCAAAATGTCAGACGAGAGAAGAGTAGCAGCGCAGGCGGAGGTAAACCGCCTTCTAGACGCGGAGGTCATCCGCCCGGTCAAGTACCCCACTTGGTTATCCAACGTTGTCATGGTGAAAAAAGCAAGCCTTAGCAAAGACAAGGCGGAGCCCACCAGATGGAGGATATGTGTGGATTTCACCGGCTGAACAAAGCATGCCCGAAGGACGATTTTCCCCCTCCCCGAATCAGCTCTCTAGTCGACCCAGCAGCCAGGTCGTGAAAGGTTGTCCCTCCCCGGATCGTTTCTCGGGATACCACCAAATTTGGATGAACCAGGCGGATGAAGACAAGACAAGTTTCATAACCCCCTTCGGAACTTCAAGCCAGGGAGAATGGCCGAAGGCCTCCGCAACGCCGGCTCGTCCCTTCGCACGAATGACCGGCGGAGGTGTTCGGAGACGACAGCGCCATCTCGCCCTAAACGTCGGCGACTTGGTAGTCCAAAGTAAGTTAAAGGAAGACCACATCACGGACCTCCAAAGGACCTTCGTCAAGCTGCGCGAGAAGCCGGGCTCAAACTCAACCCCGCCAAGTGTGTATTTGGAGTAAGCAAGGGCAAGTTACTAGGCTGCCTCGTATGCAGTAAAAAGGAATAGAGGCCAACCCTTCGAAGATCGCAGCAATCACCGCGATGGAACCTCAGGAACAAAAATCGGTCCGAGAGACTAGCGGGACGCCTCGCCGCCCTTAGCGAGTTCATCTCCAGGTCACGAGCGAGGGTTACCATTCTTCCAAACTCTAAAGGAAATGAGACCCATTCAGGTGGGGGCCTCGCAACAAGAAGCCTTCAAGACCTCAAGCGTTACCTCAAAAACCTTACCACCCTCGCCACACCGGAACCGGGCGAAGGACTCCTTCTCTACGTCGCCGCATCGCCACATGCCGTCGGCAGGTGCTCGTCAAAGAAGTGAACGAAGGGCACCGATCCGTGCAAATCCCCGTCTACTATGTCTCCGAAACCCTCGAAGGGCCCAAGCTAAATTACACGTAGCTGAAAAAGGTAGCCTACGCAGCTGGGTCATGGCGGCGAAAAAACTCAAGCACTACTTCCGGGCACATGAGGTCACCATACCTTGAGCTTTCCCTCGACAACATATTCAAAACCTCGAGTCGGTGGGCGGAATAGCGAAGTGGGCGACCGAGATCGGAGACCACGCAATCAGATTCGTCGGCGAGCGGCCATCAAGTCACGGGCCCTAGCGATTTCCTAGCGGACCGGACACGACACATACAACCAAGCGGTGAACTTGGACCCGATTTGGACAAGACACACCGACGGAGCTGGGGGCACGCGGAGGGCGGCATCGCGGCCATCATCACTTCACCCTCCGGAGTCAAGGCGAGATATCTTTGCCGGGCTAGAATTCCGGTGCACAAACAACACGGCGGGGAATCACGGGCGGTGCTCTTGGCACTAAACAAGCTCCGGGCCATGTCGGCCGCGTAGGGCCATCATCAAAACCGACTTCGGAGGTGGTCTCGAAACAAGCCGAGAAGGACAACAAAGCCAAGCACCCGGAGGCTGCAAAAATACCTCGCAAGGCTAAGGAAAACGGAGGGCTTCTTTCTCGGCATCACAACCAAGACCATATCCGGTAGGGACAACGGCGAAGCCGACGAGCTCGCGAAGGCCGCGTCCCGAGCGGAGCAACTCCCACAGGACGTGTTCTTCGAAATACTGCGTAGCCCCGCGATTCAAGATGGCGACCCACCCCCGAAATCGGTCAGCGCCATTCATAGCGAAGATTGGAGAGCCCCGATCATTGCATTCATCAAAGGCCTCTTCGAGCCCCAATCCAAGGAAGAACAAAAAAGGGTTGAGCAGAAGGTCCGAGGCTACCGTCTAGTTGACAACAAAAAGCTGTACAAGGCATCCGTAACCGCTCCATGGCTAAAATGCATATCTACGGCGAAGGTCGCGCCATCCTAGCGGAGATCCACGAAGGCATCTGCGGCTCGCACAACGGCCCCGAGCGTTAGTGGGAAAGGTGTTCGAGCAAGGGTTCTATTGGCCCACCGCACTCAACGACGCCCGGAACTGGTCAAGCAACTGCGCGGAAGGATGCGGTGACGACCCACCACTCCAACAGCCGGGGGCTCCGACAACCCTCATCGCCCCACATGGCCCCTTCCGGCGATGGGCGATAGACCTTATCGGTCCAATGCCGCCGCTCTCGGGAACCTTCGCCACGCAGAGTGGCGGTCGAATACTTCACCAAATGGATCGAAGCCCGCCCTCTCGCAAAGCATAACCTCTCACTCGATACAAAAGTTCTTACGGCGGCCAGATCGTCGCCGCCGAAACCCCGCGGAGCATAACGATCGATCGCGGCACCCGGTTTGATAGCGAAGGCTTCAAAAGCAGCTTACGCCATCAAATAGGCACCAAGATACACTTCGCCTCCGTGGAGGCACCCCCAATCAAACGGCCTCGTCGAAAGGGCCAATGGCATAATCCCGCGGGTATCGGCGCGAAGGTCCACGCGAAACCAAGAGGAAAATGGGCGGAGGAGCTCACTCCGTGGTATGGTCACATAACACCTCCGAAAGCCGCGTGCGACCAAATTCACGCCCTTCAAGCTCCTATTCGGAGAAGAGGCCGTCCTCCCGGAAGAACCGAAGCACGCTGCGTCGCTAAGGGTCACCAAATAAGCCCCCTCGAGAAGAAGAGGCGGTCGCGAAGGACCTCCTCGAAGAAACGAGAAACATGGCCATCCTCAACCTCCACGCATACCAGGGAGGAGACCACAAGATGGAGGAACAAGAAGCTCGGCCTCCGCACGATCTCCGTCGGAGACTTCGTCCCCGATCGGGGAAGCGAGAACGCGAAGATGGTCGGCAAGTTCATGGCCAAGTGGACGGGCCCATACCTCGTCACTAAGTCCACAAGACCCGGCTCCTTCCACCGCAAGATCTCGAAGGCCATGATCTCCCCACATGGAACGTCGGCGACCTCCGCCAAATACTACCCCTAAGCGGTGCAATGTACCGAGGCACTTTCGCGAGTTGTATGGGGCTCCGCTCATTTTGCCATTTCATTTTTTCTCTTCCTAAACTTAAGATCATGAACAATGCGGGCTGCACTCTTTTTTCCTTGCGAAGGGGCGCGAGGTTTTTAACGGGCGGTACCAATATCTAATATATGTAGGTTAGTTACCCCCACATCGGAGAAAGGTGCAACGCAAGTACAAAGACGAAAAAGGGCCGGCGCCAACCAGCCCTCATCGGCCAGCGAAGGTAGCGGGATTGCCCACGCTCGGGAGGGCAGCGCAAGGCTGCACCCCCGGCGGCCAAACCAACAAAAACACTCCTTACTCTAAATTATGTTAAGCCGGGCGCCCCGGCACCTCCGCGGGGGCTCGCAATGAAGACGCCCGCGCTCTCCGAGTATGAGACCCGCGGAGGCGCACAAAAGTCGGGCGCCCGGCACCTCCGCCCGGGGGCTCGCAATGAAGACGCCCCGCGCTCTCGAGTATGAGACCGCGGAGCGCACAAAAGTCGGGCGCCCGCACACCTCCGCCGGGGGCTCGCAATGAAGACGCCCGCGCTCTCTCCGAGTATGAGACCCGCGGAGGCGCACAAAAGTCGGGCGCCCGGCACCTCGCCCGGGGCTCGCAATGAAGACGCCCGCGCTCTCCGAGCATGAGACCCGCGGAGGCGCACAAAAGTCGGCGCGCCCGCACCTCCGCCGAGGGGCTCGCAATGAAGACGCCCGCGCTCTCCGAGTATGAGACCCGCGGAGCGCACACAAAAGTCCGGGCGCCCGGCACCTCCGCGTCGGCTCGCAATGAAGACGCCCGCGCTCTCCGAGTATGAGACCGGGCGGAGGCGCACAAAGCTCGGCGCCCGGGCACCTCCGCCCCGGGGCTCGCAATGAAGACGCCCGCGCTCTCCGAGCATGAGACCCGCGGGCGCACAAAAAGTCGGGCGCCCGGCACCTCCGCCGAGGCTCGCAATAAAGACACCCCCCGCTCTCAAGTATGAGACACGCGGAGGCGCGCACAAAAGCCGGAAGCCCCGGGCACCTCCGCCCGGGGGCTCGCAGCCAGTACTTCCGCCACCCCTCCGTCCGGCCCCACGGGGGCACGACAAAACGGAGGACGGTAGCCTTCGCCGGGCTCAAGAACAAAAATACCACCACCTACCAACGACAAGACCTCCGACGTGCAGCCCTAAACACCACCACCGACCAAGAACAAGACCTCCGCCCAGACAAACCTTAACACCACCACCCACCAAGGACAAGACCTCCGCCCCGTACAAACCATAATCACAACAAGCACTTATGACATCCGCCCAACGCCGGGAGCACCCCCCCCCCCAAGAAGCACTATAAAACCAAACCTCCCCCACGAATCCCATGTTAGGAAGAAGAGCCCATCGACCACATACGCCACCATGCTAACACCCATAGCCAAACCCCGATCCTATAGGCGGATGCCGGGATACCTCAAAACCCACGGCCTCCCAACCCAAGGCACCACAATGGAAAATGTAAACGGACCCCGACCCCCCCAAGGCAAAACCGCAAAAGTGCAATGAAGAGCAACGGCGCTCTGAGATGCCCCGAGGCGTGAAACATCAAACCCCGCAAACCAACAAAGACCAAATGCGCACAAACTAGAGCATTTGGGTACTCCATAACCCCCCACGCCCGGCCGCCCGGGAGCACCTCGCGCGGGACCCGGCCAACTTCGGGCGGTGACTCACGAGAAGGGGATACCACAATGGAGAATGTAACATCCTCTCGTGGGCAACTCCACCAAAGGAATCAAAGTCCCGAAGGGGGTAGGGCGCAGCCACCACACGAACGCAAAAAGGCGGCGGCTGGGCGACAACCCGCAAGACCGCCATTCAACAAGGATGGGCGTGCATCGGGCGCGGGGACCCACCCCCCCAAGCCACCTGCGCAAGAGTCCCACTCGCGCCCGGGGGGACCGTCCCGCACCCAAGTCTCGAGCGATGAGTCGTGCGCCGCGGAATCACAAGGGCGCACCCTCGCACCAACTTCAAGCTTCAATAGGGAACCCCTTGGAGCGAAAAGGACCCTCCGCGTCCCAAAAGAACTTTTGTAACGAAGACCCGCAATAAAAATCAACGAGTACTACTTGGTCAAGCAAACCTTCGCAAAACGCGAGTCTCGCACTAAGGAAAACGGGGGCGCCCATTGTCTATCGCGGCTACCTTCGCAAAACGCGCAAGTCTCGCACTAAGGAAAAGGGGCAGGGGGACGCCGGCGTCTATCGCGGCTACCTTTCGCAAACGCGGAGTCTCGCACTAAGGAAAACGGGGGGCCCGCCGTCTATCGCGCTACCTTTCGAAAACGCTGCGCGTCTCGCACTAAGAAGAAAACGGGGGCGCCGGTTTCTATCGCGGCTACCTTCGCAAAACGAGTCTCGCACTAAGGAAAACAGGGGACGCCGCCGTCTACCGCGGTTACCTTCGCAAACACGCGAGTCTCGCACTAAGTGAAATAGGGACGCCGTGTCTATCGCGGTCACCAGAAACGCAATGCGACATCATCGCGCCAAGAAAAATAGGGGACACCGCCGCTTCACGCGACTACCTCCGAAGAGCACCACTACCACTTGGTACATGCAACGCAAAAGCAACTCTTTGCAAACATACCGCATCCATTACATTACGAGGAAAGTTACACGGCCCTCCCGCGTGCCAGGAAAGCCCGTGAGCCTCCGCACACACATCCTCGGCCCCACAGAGGCCACGACCCCATACAAGATGGCCTTAACCAACACCTTCGCTACACGCTCCACAAACTCCTCTACATCCACCACCTCCACCAAATGCGGCTCTTGGCCAGTCGCGCGGCTCCGATATCACAGGCTCGAAAGAACAAGCGGAAGTTCACCCCGTAGCACTCGATGCCGGTATACCCTCCGCATGTCGCTCCACTCGAAGCCCACATCCTCCCCGCTTTGGAACAACGACTCGGCCTCCGCGATCGACCCAACAAGCCGCTTGCCCAAGTCGCGATGGCTACGGCTTCATCGTCCTCAATATCATCCTCCGCCAAGGCAGCGGCACCGGCTCCGAAAAGTACCCGTTCCACTTGACGGTTTGTCAAGTCATGGGACCGCCCCGAGAAGGCCTCCGAGGCCCGATTAGCTACGTCGTACTTCGAACCCTGCCCCACCAAAACCGCTCGAAGGGCGGTCAGGGAACCGCCGCATGGCATGAACCCAAGTCTCCCAAAAATGAACACATCTTGGCGATTCATCATCGGCGGAACCCGCGTTAAGCACCCTCGCGCAGGCCCACGGGTACCTGCGCCAACGCGCAATCATCAAACGCGGTTAGCCCCAACCCCAACGCGATGAAGCTACGAAGGTGCACGAACACAACGGAAACGCGACAATCAAGTAACAAATGAGAATGTAGCGAAGCCCCTAAAACTTCAATTCATCATTCAACTTAAAAGCCCGAAGGCCAAGAAGTTTCACACCACATGATTGTCTCGCCTAGGAAAGAATAAACTCCGGCGCAATCTAAGGAGCCCTAAGCTACCTCTCGTCGGAGGCCGCAGGCGGCATCGGCGGCCGGAGGGGTCCCTCGGAGGCATGGTGGGAGCCGGAGCAGGCTCAGGGGCTCGGCCGAGGCGGAGGCGCTGTCTGGAGATGCGCGGAGAGAGGGGGGAAGCCTGCGGCTCGGAGGCGGGGCCGAGGAAGCCGGGATGGCGCCGACCGGCTGGCGGCGGAGGCACCAAAATCGCCGGGCGACCACGGCACCTCAACCCGTCCGGCGGCTTGTATCTCCTCCGGAGCGGCACAGGAGCCCCCTCCGCTCGAAGCGGCGGCGGCGGCGCCGACCTAGAACGACACCAAGTCGGCACACAAGGCAGCGAAGTAGCGGCAAACAAAGAGGAAAAGAAGCGAGCGAGACAACAAAAGCAAACAAGTGACCAACCTTCTGGCCGGATCAGCCTTCGAAAACTCGAGCAAGCTCCCCCCTCCTTCGTACGAAGCGCTTGATGAAGGCTGTCGCAGCGCTTCACGTCCCGCTCCTCGGCCGAGGCCCTAACCTCGTCGGGGCGGGGAAATGGCGGTCCGGGGCCTCGACAACGGCTCCCCGTCCCGCGCAATCCGGATGGCGAAGGCCCCCTCAAGGCGACCGCGGCGGTGCTGGCTCCGAAGTCCGCCGCGCGAGCCACCACCTTCGGCGGCTCCCACCTCCCGGCGCATCCGGCGCCAACAAGGGCGGGGGTCGGGTTCGGCAGAGCAGCGGAAGAAGCGGCCCCGACTCCGCCCAAAACGGCGTCAAGCGCCGCCGCCTTGAAGGCCTCCGCCTCGCATACCAGGGGACGGCTCAAGATCATTGAGCCTCTTCGCCGGCCGCCACCTCCGCCTCCCCCGCTGCGCGGACCTCCAGCGCCTCCCGACGTCGGCGCGCTCATTCTCCCGCCGGAGAACCTTCGCACCCTCCTTGAGGTCCGCCACCTCCCTCGGAGGCGCTCCGCCTCATCAATGGCCGCCTTCGGCTCCCGGGCCTCCCGCCGGCTCTCCTTGAGCTCGCTAGAGGCCTTCCTGCGGGCGTCCGCGTGGTCGACGAGTCCCAGCCCTCCGCGGATGGCCGCCCCCGCGCCAACACTAGCAACTCCGAGGTCTTCACCTTGATATCCTCATGGATATCGGCGAGGGGAGCGGTTCGCCACCTGCATCTCTGCCTCCGGCAGCGCCTTGATCGAAGACGCGCCCAATCATCCTCCGCTCAACCTCCGAGCCGGCGAAGGGGGTGTCGCGAGGTCGGCCCGTGTGCAGCTCCACGTCGACATCATCGATGCCGATCGTCTCCGCCACATAAGGCAGCGGAGGGGCCTCCCGCTTCCCCAAAGGGCCTTCCCACTCCCGGAGGCCTCCGGAGGGTCGTCCAAAATCTCACCCGCCGCCCACACGTGGCACCGCCCGATAGGGCGGGGCACCCGCGTGCTCGTGCGGCGAGTCACAACGGACTTGCTCCGCGCCGCACCCCCCTCGCCACCGCCCGTCCCCCACCGTCCCCCTCCTCTTCATCGGAGGGCCCGCCCGCCCACGGCTCCTCTCGGCCTCCTCATAGTCGGGCCGTCGTCGGAGGCCCTCCTCCTCCGCGTGCGCCTCCTCGACCGCCTCGGCGTCCGCTTCCGCGTCCTCCGCCTCATCCTCATCGTCGGAGATAAGGAAGCGGCCGAGGTCGGCAACCCGAGACCCGCCGGCCCCGAAGAACCCGCCCCCTCCGGCGACGGGTGGGGGGGGGAGGACGAGCGCCCCCGCTTGGCGGGGCTCCGGAGTAGGGCCGGCGCCCGTCGGCCTTGCGGACCCCCGCTTCTTCCTCCCGCATCCATGGCGTCGGCACCGGCCTCGGTCGGCCGGTCCTCGTGCCGACTCGGCGGTCGAAGACCCTGTTCACCCGGCGACGGTCGGCGGGCGGCGCGGATCCGCCGGACCTCCGAAGCCTCCAACTTTCCAATAAGGAAGTCGGAGGCGGCGGCGGCCCCTCCGCCATCACCAGCCGGCGAACTCCACCTTATCGCCCTTCGCCGCCTCAAGCGGCTCGGGCGGATCGTCTCGAGGTCAAACCTCAACGCCTTGACCCTTGGGGGCATACTCGCCGAGTCCGCGAATCTTCAACGGAGGGCACCCCGCCCACGGGACTTGTACCTGCGCCGCGCGAACTCCTCCACCCACCGGGTCCCGCCAAGGCGTGGCGGAGACATGACGACGAAGGGCGTCCGGCTCCCCTCGTCGCCTCCGCCGTCTTCACGGGCTTCACCTTCGCGATGGCGGGGACTCCGGATCGCCATACAGCCCCCTCCGCACCCTCCAGCGGTAATAGAACCAGCGGTCGAGCGCCTCGGCGCTCCACTTGTTCCGTTGCGCCGCGGCGGGGCCCTCCACCCGGCCACGGGGGATGAAACTGCACACGCCATACGGGCGCGGAAGACCTCCTCCTCCGCCGCCCCGGCGGTCGCGCCGGGCCGATAGTGCACGGTGTGGGCTCGGATGAAGCCGCCCACCGTCGGCTCCAGCCCGACGGAGCGGCACGCCCGTGCATACGTCATCGGCGTGGAAAGCACGGCGCCGTGAGTTGATGGAAGCGGAGGTTGAACCTCCGCAGCACCCGAGCACGAGCTCGCACACGCGGAAACGGGCCCGCGTGGAAGAACTCCTCGAAGACGATGACCGCGGGGCCGGGCGCGGCACCGTCTCGCCCTCCGAGGCGCGGAAACGCCTCTTGTGGAAGAACTCGTGCTCCTTCGAAACGCCTTCGTGGACTTGTCGGTGCTCTTACTCGAGGGAACTCGGAAGCACTCAACGACGGTCTTGGGCCTCATGGTCTCCCGGTGCGAGCCATCGATGGACCCTCCGCGGCGAAAGGGACCCTCCGCTAAAAGAGCGGCGAACTTAGGACAACGCGAGCCCGAAGAAGGCGTGAAAAGGAGGCGAAAAAAGCGAAAGCGTGGAAGCAAAAGGAGGGCACAAACCCTAAATCTCACCAACCGTGCGTATTTATAGGCCGGGACGGAGGAGGGGCGCAAGCGGGGCCACCCGCGAGCCACCGGAGATCAAGGCCCGGATCCCAAAACAACGCCCGGGCCTCCCGATCCGCCCCACGCAGGCAAACCAACGGCATCCGTACCCCCTAAACAAACACAGTTCACCCCGATCCGCGTCACTCCCAAACTAACCAACGGCATCCGACCAAGGGCGGCCAAACCCTAACGCGCTGGAGAAGCGGGGAGGGCCGAGGCCCACCTCCGCGAGGCCCACGAGCAAATGGGCGCCCGGCCGGCAAGGGCCCATGGGCGGCAAGCACACACCACCGCCGGGACCCTCCGGAAGGACGTTTTTTTTGCTCTGGCCCCCCGGAGGGAACCCGGACCTTCGAGGGGGGTCTTTGTTGGGGAGGGCGACCCCTCGCCCCCGGCGGCCCCCGGGGGCCTCACCACAGGGGCCAAGAACTAATCTCCGTTAACATATTGCGAGGTCTTGCAGGATCGGCCAGCGGAGGACCCTCCGCAAGACACGGCCCCGGCGTCACCCCTCCGTCGAGGGGGCCCCCGGAGCGGGCATTCGGCGGGAGCATGAGCCCGGCCCCCCCCTGACGGGGAACGCCGAAGGGACTCCCAAGTAGCGCAAACCCCAAGCAACGAAAGGCCGGCGGAGGGGTCCCTTCGGAACCGCCCCCTCCGCGGATGCACGGAACCGGCGGCTGGCGTGAGGAAACCCTACACCCCGGGCGGGGAGAAGTCATGCGTGTATTTCCCGTCTTGACCCCTGTGCGAATAGTTACTAGCTTGCCCTTGTAAGGGCCCGGTTGTAAGCGTGTGTTCTCCTACCTACCATGTACCAAATTGTAAATCAGCCCCTCGACCCCTTGAATTCCTATAAATACCGAATGCAGGCACAAGGAAAGGGATCGGTTGTTGGCCGCCTTAAGTGCCATTTACTCGTTTTTATTACACCCACGTCTCGCCTCACGCATCGTCTTATCCCTCCTCCCCGGAGGCCGGGCGCCCTCCGATCGCCTCGACCCTCGGCAACTCCGGCGAAGGTCGAAGGGGACCGGGAGGCCGCTCCGCTCCCGTTTGTGTTCTCGACTCACCACGTGGGAAGCCCTCGCCCCTTCCGCCCCCTCCGGGAGCGAAGGCTAAGGGGCGGGGTGATCCCCACACTTTATTTTACCATGGTGCACCACCATGGAACGCCAACATGGTTTCGCCCTTGGTCGTAGGGAACAAGAGGAAGAAGGGCCTCTTGATCTAGAGGCGGTGAAGATAGGGAGTGAGCCACTCACTGCTGTCACACGAGCGACCACCCAATTCAGAGGCATGCCCGCCGCCACCGTGTACCGCGTGTGTGGCTCCGTGTCCGAGGGCACGACCATCTGCCCAGTGCTCCGCTTTGAGAGAGGAATACTGAGAGAGAGAGTGGTTGAGGGGAGAGGGAGACAAGCCTCCTAAGAGGTCCACCTCTGAAAATAGAGGATATTTCTGTGGAGGGTGTCAATCAATTCTAGGAGACAGTTATTTCCCCGATCGCCTCAGTATATTGATTTTATGAGCTGACAATTCTGACCTTCTCTGTAAACAAAAGCACACACCTCCAATAGTCTCAAGCATTTTATGAGACCACTGGATTTTGTAACTGCCAACATTAAAGTTTTGGGCAGTATCTCGCAGAACCATTTTTATAGTAGTGACCTTTTCGTTGACAAAATTTCAAATTAAAAAATTTCAGGCTTCACAACACATTGGTTACACCAACAATTGATGTAATCATATAATGTAAAGCTAAGAATTCGAGTAAACATATATCAAGACACACTAAGATGTGGTGAAAAGGAACAAAACTATGAGTATAGATATGAAAAATGGAAACCGTCTACTACTTACATCCGGACGCTTCAGACGCTCTGTGCCCGGCCCAGCCCAATTTCCATCTTGCACTCACGCCCACTCGCACGGAACGCGTTGCTCCAACCTCCGGGCCTTCGCCTTGCCCCTCCCCCTTCCTCCAACCTCCTCTACGCTCTCCGCCCCGGCTCCCGCGCTCGCCAAATCCTGCATCGCCCTTGGCTTCCCCCATTCGCAGTTCTCCGAATCAAGCCACCGCCGTTGCCAATTTGTTGACGAAGGCTGAGACTGCCGAGACGACGTCGACTACCCCTAGCAGCATGAGCGCTCGGGGCGTTGAGGAGATGGAGATGGTGGCTTGTAGGGACGATGCCCTGCCCGATGACAATATGTTGCGCCTCCACCAGGTGATTAGGCACCTCACCCCGATTAGCCATTGGTTTTGGTGGGTTGGGACGTCTCTAGCGTGAGGTGATTCTTGTATGTGCATTCTTCGCTAGACCTTCAGGTGTGGTGAAAGCAGGAGGATTGGTTTCTGTTGTTTCAATCTCCCAATGTTTCAATTTTTTGTTTCAGTTATCTAAGATGTTTCAGAGGAATGTTTTAACCGAACCATTTGTATGTTGTAAAAGTAGAACAAGTGTTTCACATGTTTTGTAGATATGTTTCATCGATGTTTCAAGTGTTTCAACTAGTTTCAGTCGTATGTTTCAATTGTTGTTTTTCTCGGCTGTTTCAAAAGTAGATCGGGTGTGTTTTTCTAGTGTTTCAAATTGAAATTTTCAAGTGTTTCAACTACCTTTATGTGTATGTTTTATTTGTTGGTCCCTGACTGTTTTAAAAGTAGCTCGGGTGTTTCTCCTTCTTCCATTTTTCCTTGCTACATTCTGTTGTCATGGTAGAGCCGAGGTCGAGCTCCTCTCATGGGCGCCGCGTTAGCGAAAGGCGGCGAGGGAGGGGGGGGGGAGACAGGCGTGCAACGGTGCAAGCGGCGGGTGGGGGAGGGGGACAGGCGGGCCCCGTGGGGCCACAAGGCGCGGGCAGGGTGGGCGTCCGGACACGGGTGTGCGTCAGGGACGTCTGTGAACCCGGGATTTTCCTACGTTGTGCATTAAGTGGTAGCGGCGTTCCGTCGGCGAAGGCGCCCATGGTGGTGGGCTCCGTCCGGACACGGTGTGCTCATAGGGGTAGGGTTTGCGGCGTGTGTTCTTAGCGCAGTTGATATGAAAAACATGTTAATTAATTAATTAATTAAATTTGGCACAATTGGATAGAACAGTGTATCTATTATGTATTGTATTAGAAAAATAAACAAAATAACACGATAATCTTGATTAATTTATTGGTCAACTTTTAGTACCTATCTTTTTCTCACAAAGCATGCATGGTTTTATGACTATTGGTTCACACAACCGGATAGTATTATATTATAGGTTGTTCTACTTCATCGGGTACCATCACTGTCTCGTACTTTTCAGCCCATCGTTATTGAGTATGCACGCCAAACACGTACAGAAATTAATCAACCAGTAGGTAGTTCCTAGACGATAGTACTAGGTGGATCAAACTGAAATTTTCACCAGTTTCACACCAGAAATATATACTCAAGCAAGAGAGGGCGAAGAATCGGTAAGAATCGACGAAGGCGCCACGCATGTCATGACAGCAACGACCACCCGCACTAGTCCACACACCACGACGAGAACAAGAGGAAGAATCGCAAGCGATCACGGTACGCGCGTCCAACAAGGGAACAGCGATCGGGAGGCCGGGATGGCGCGCGGGACCCGAGCGTTTTGAAAAAGGGAGGCGATGAGAGGATCACATGCCCGCCACGCCAGTCCACTGGGGCGGAAATATACTTGTGATGCCATCAAAGGGACCGCCCGGCCGGCCGGGAGAAGATCGAGCGCGCGCAGGCACGCACGGCATGCCATGCAATGGCATCCGCATCCTTCAGGAGACTTCTCGTTCTCGATCCAATTCTTCATTTCCGGCAGACCGGGCGTGCCGGCATCGATCACGCACCACCGCCGATCGCCCCATTTCCTGCACCTCGCGCGCCTTTCCTTTGCCCGCACCGCACTTAATGTGTGTTGGGGTTGGAGACACGGACAACGGACGGACGTACGAACCTGACCCGCCCGCCCGCGCCCGCGCCCGCCTCTCCTCAATTACACCACCCACCCCGGCCGTCCGTCACCGCCGATGGCGAAACTGCTCGCCAGCCTCGCGTCCCGTGTCCGTGTGTCGTCTCGCGCGTGTTTTAACCAACCAAACCAACCAGGCGTACGTGCGTGCGTGCGCGCCGGATTTGACCGGCCGTTCACGAGTGGAGCCGGCCTTGGCGCCTGGCCTAATAATCGACAAACCCTTGATGAGAAGGATGATGCCTGCTCCGTCGTCTCCGTCTCTGCCTCCACGCATGCATGTGTGTACGCAACGGCGAACTGGCTACTAGCGACCACTACCAGCTGAGGAATACGCGCATCGCAAGCTGCACCCTTGTCCTGTCTGCATACATAGTGCGTTAATTGCTTGGTTTGGTGTGATTTGACCAGCTGGCCTGGCGACAGCATGCGTTTCCAGTCGGTCCGAGATCGAGTATACCACCTCTCTCGCTCGATCGCGTGGCCACGGGTGCAATGCATACGTGTAATTAGGTCATGGATTACTGTAATTAGGTCATGGATTACCTAGCAACGCATCGCAAGGAAGGTCGGAGGACTATTTTTAGTCTAGATGGTCTCCTCTCTAATTTGCCAAATGGTCGCAGTCGTGTCGTCTCCACTCTCCAGCGCACAGATGGTAATAAAGCGGCTGCAACTGCAAGCTAGCAAGAGGCTAACCCAATGCCCACCCAACAAGATCGTTTTTGTCACCACTAATGACGATTACTTTACATTACCCACCCTCCAGATGGGCGTAGAAGTAAAACCTAGAATCAATCACAATCACGTGCAGATGCATCGTCGAGGAGACGACGGACGAGACGGAAAAGATGAATGCAATGAAAAGCATGCCAGAGAAATGATCCAGGCCGGGCAACAAAATAATTGACATATGGAACGAGAGCGGAGGTTGTTTGCAAGGAAGGTAGATGCAGCGCTGCATCAGCTGACAGCCACCTTGGGAACAAAGATGGCCAGCATTTGATTCTTTCTGGCTAGCCAGCCGGCTCTCTTTTGCATCTTTCGATCTCAGGAAATATTCTACCTAGGCCGGGCGCAAGGATAGATATTTCTTTCTCTTTTTATTTCCTCTGCCTAGCTTTTATATATATCCCCACACTTCTTGCTTCAATCGCCGTGCTCCTAGTAGCTGATGCTAAAAGGGGAGAGGGAGAGGCTTGTTCTAGTTGTCCTAATGATGTTTACCAAATCCCAATCAACTCACAACTAGAACGTACTGGTCAATAAACTCTACCTGCATCTAGCTTTGGGTCCTACGCACGCCAATGCTTGCTAGTACTTGGCAGTTAAGCTATGCATGTATGTGCTGTTGCGTTGCTAGGAACAACCAACTGGCCGGAAAGCAACAATAATTTTCTATCAAATATAGTAGCAGTGTGTACAAGCAGCTTGTACGCATATACGTACGCGTCCTTTTTTGTTGCTATTAATCTCCAATTCAAACATGACGTGCTACTGACAACTCTCTCCAATTCATCATTTTGAACCTAAAACAGTTCACCAGTTTTCATTCAAGGGATTCCAAGAACCCAAACCAAAGAATTTTGGTAACCACTCGGTAACGTAGTAGGTTGGATGCCTTGATCTCCTTCAGATTCCTCAACCTTCAATCTTTTTTGTATTTTTTCCACAAGACAATGAAAGTGTTGAAAACGAAAGGGGGTTCAAACAGGTGACTGCCATAAATCTAAATTAACAGCTCTAGAACAAGACACCGCTTTTCTTTTTTCGCCAGAAAAACAAATCCCCTTCTTATCGACAACATGCGCATGAAAATGAAGCAAGACTTAAAAATTGCCGCTCCGCGTTTACACACGTAGCTTATCTGCCAAAGAGAAGCGACGATGACGCGACATGTTGCTTGGTTCGCTTGTACCACCACCATTTGATTGAAACACTTGACAGCTCGATCGTGGGAAGGCGCCAGAGAAAATGAAGTGTTTGGAAGATTCTAGCATGGAGTGCGAATTTGAATTTGTCACCAGACTTGATGTTTCTTTGATCAATGTCAAAGGGATAGATGTGTGCAATCCCCTTTTCCATTTTTCAGAAAAGGGTTTGATTATTATGCACATCATCATTGAGTATATAATCTTTAAGATATGAATGAATGAAATGGTCTGAGATTCCAATGTCGTCACGTACTCCCTCGCTACAGCATGAGTGTTTGGTTCAAGGAATATTTTAGTTTATCATCTACTTATTTTTCACTTTATTTAGAATGAAATGGATGGACGCATTATCTACTCATTCCTCACAAACTAATAATTAGTAATAGTATGAGCAATAAAAGTCACTGAACTTGAAGAGCAGACTCATGATGCATCGTCTCATTTAGGATAATGGAGTGATTTCTCGAACCAAACATTCCATGATAAATAAAGGCCTTGTTTAGTTCCTTTCAAAGTTCCAATCTTTTTCACTCTCCCTCCATCACATCAATCTAGGGACACATGCATAGAGCAGTACTTGTAGGTAAAAAAAAAAAAAAAAAATTGCATAGTTTGGTTGTACATCACGAGACAAATCTTTTGAGCCCAGTTAGTCCATAACCGGACAATATTTACCAAATACAAACGAAAGTGCTATAGGAGTTAAATTTTTAACATTTTGAATTTAGGGTGCATCTAAACAAGGCCAAAGATATTTGACATTTTGGATTAAAGGTATGATAGGTTAGCTACCAATTTTTTCCAACCAAAATCATATGGCAAGACTAAATGAAAGTTTGCCAAAGTTAGAGTAAAAAGTGTAGGAGTGCATTTGGTTTTTAGATAACGGAATTACATTCCAAACCTCTACATAAATAAAGTCGAAGAATTGAGATACATGGACACCCACCTCGGCCAACGAAAATGTGGATCAAATCTGGCGATAGATATGCCAAAGTTAGGTGATACCCAGTCGCCAAGTGCATTTGGTTGGTGTTGGTTGCCAAAATCAAAGCTTGCCAATTTTTTCTTTTATTAGTTTAACAACTTTCTAGAGATTTGCCAAAACTTTGGCCATAAAAAATGATGGTGCCAATTCTTTGGTAATAAACCAATTGATGACCATAAATTTGGGATTGCCATAGTTTTTGTTTGGTGAGAATTGAAAGCCAACCAAGCATGTTCGAGTATGTAAAGTTTGAAAATAATACATGTGGATGGATTTATCTAGAACAGGTTTCCTCGTTTATATTAGCATAACTTTTTGCTACGTTTGATTTCATATATAAATAACAAAAGATAGTATTCAAAATGATATTTTGGAGATACGTCGTCGATCTCTCTTATTTGCGATTGGGACTGAGTAACTGTACTTATTTTAATCGATGACGCAAATGCATACATGATACTCCAGGATTAACCTTGAAGCCAAGGCGTTGTCGTATAGGCCGCGATCTGACCAAATCAGCCATTTCTTTCAGATTTGATTCACCTAAAATGATCGTCCCCAGATTGTAAACCTAAAATGATCGCGCAAATAATATAAGCCCCAAATAAAGATGGCACTAAATGGCAATGGCTTAAATTAGATGACGCAAACATTTATGGCCGATATATCTTTAGTTGCTGGTCACAAATACAGGACGTTTGCTTGACAGGGCATTCTACCGCACTCCTTTATTCCGGCAGCAGCCCAGCTAATTTTTGAAAGGGGGTTAACTAACGGCTAAGCTAATACGTAACTCTCCTTGCATTCCTCGATCCAACGCCCCCCTGACTTTTCCAAACGCCTCCGCCATCATTATTGCGTAGCGAAACCCGGGCGATCGATGGCCATTCCATTCCAAAACCGAAACCACCCCCACACCCTCCCTCCCCGCATTTACTTTACGCCACCAAACCAAACCGCGCTGTAAAATCCCCACCCTCCGCGATCCAATCCGTCGCCTAATTTTAACCATCCGTCCGTGTCTTCGAGCAATTTTAGGCCCCGTTCGTTCGTGGCTTCCTTGGGACGCGATCGTCCCACTCCCTACACGCGAGGGAGCGGAGGTTTTTAAAAGTGGGTGCGCGACTGCGGGGAATTGGATGGAGGACTCGACTAGAGGCTATTAAAACCACGAGTGGAAGTTTTCTTCTCCGTCACCTCCCGCCCGCCCGCCCGCCCGCTGCGCCAACCCACCACCCATCCGTTTCTCCTTCTCCTCAGCGGCTCCCCTCCTCTCCTTAACAATGGCAGTACAGGCGCAGTACCCATCCAATCTCTTCTTCCACGACAGGTGCGCCTCCTCCTACTCCGCCCCTAGACAGGAACAGCGGTGGTATCTCCTCTCCTCTTCGGAGGCAGACGTCCGTCTTTGATTGCCGGCGACTAGTGCGTCCGTGGTCTCACGGCTTCCGGTGCTCGCTGTTTATCTATCGCAGAGGTGAGCCGGACAGGAAGGGGATGGACATGCCCAGGCCGCCGCAGCTCGCCGGAGTCTCGCCGGCGGCAGTCTACTTCTCCAGCGCTGGAGGTGTGTGGTGCCGGATGCCTATCTATGTTCACAAATAGCAGGATGACGTCGTCGTTGCTCGCCGTGCCGCGCGGCATGGTTCTTGGATTGTACGTGACGGTTTCGGTTCTCCATTTCTTGCAGCGACCGCGAATAATCGGAGGAAGCGGCCCAGGGAGGCAGCCATGGCGCCACCGCCGGCGTCGGTGGCTAAGGAGGAGTACGTCAATCTGTTCACACTCCAGGCGCCGCAGCAGTCGACGTCGTCGTTCGCCAACGTGGCGCTCTTCCAGAACCCGAACAGGGTCTCGTTGTCGCCGTCGCCGGCCGCGACGACGGCGCTCGTGTCCACCGGCCTCCGCCTGGCATTCGACGAGCAGCAGCAGCAGCAGCAACAACAGCAGGAGAGCAAGCAGATGAATGCGTTGCGCTACTCGTCGTCGCCGTCCTCGCTGTTCGGCTCCGTCTCCGACGAGCTCGCCGCGCAGGTGAAGCAGCACGACGAGGAGATCGACCGGTTCGTCCGCGAGCAGGTATCTATCTTCATACAATCCGCGCGTTCTCATCGTCAAGTTCGTTTTTCTCCGTCCCAATCCTGATGTCCCAATCCGTTCTCGGTCAGGGCGAGCAGCTCCGGCGTGCGATGGCCGATCGGCTGCGGCGGCACAACCGGGCGATTCTGGTCAAGGCGGACCAGTCCGCGGCGCGCAGGCTCCGCGAGAAGGCGGCGGAAGCGGAGCGCGAGGCGCGGCGCGGCGCCGAGCTGGAGGAGCGGCTGGCGCGCCTCCGCGGCGAGGCGGCGGCGTGGCAGGCCAAGGCGCTCTCGGAGCAGGCCGCCGCGGTCACTCTGCACGCGCAGCTCCAGCACGCCGCGGCCGTGGCGCGGGCATCGGTCGAGGAGCTGGCCGCCGCCGGCGACGCCGGCCCGGCGGAGTCCTCGTCGTCGGCGTACGTGGACCCTTGCCGCCGCACCGGGACGGGGCATTCGTCGGACCGCGCGTGCCTCGGCTGCCGCCTCAGGCCGGCCTCCGTCGTGCTCCTCCCCTGCAGGCACCTCTCCCTCTGCGGCGAGTGCTTCGCCGCCGGCGACGCGGCCGACGCCGCCATGGCGTGCCCCGTGTGCCTGTGCGTGCGGACGGGGAGCGTGGAGGCCATCCTCTGCTGAGCGCGCCTCATCATCCGGCCGGACGTCCGCCTCGTGAGCCGCCGGTGAGTGCATGATGTGCAGGAACCCATCAATGCCTTCCTTCCCAGAAAATGAGGAGGAAAAACAAACCGTAGGAAAGCTAGAATTTTCTCCTTTTTTTTTTCTTTTTTTTCATTTTTTGTTCATATTATTAAATTTCCAACTCCTTCGCCTTGGGGAAGGAGTATCCCTTCCTCAATCTCCTTTTATTATACTACTAGGGGGTTTTAGGAGAAATTCAATTGATAAGTTCATTGTTAATAGTAATCAGAGCAAGTGCAGCAGATGAAGGGTGTGTGCGTGCACGCACACCTTGATTTCTTTCTCTCATCAAATCTGTCCCTTTCTTGTTTCTTCCTGCGCACACTAATCAGAGCAGGTTTTCCATGACGTGATAGCGCCTAATTTCGCTGGCCGTGATTTGTATCGGCGCCCGTCCTCGCAACCGGATACGGCGATGATGATGGCATATTGGCAGCCGAGCGGTGCTAGAATTAACGAGTGATCGCAACCGCCGTGCCACTCGTGACGTCGCCCGCCCGTCTGATGCGACGCGAAGCCCGCACCGAAATGCCGCGCGGGCAGGACGGAGGTTGGTGGTGCGCGGCCGCGGACGGTGCCGGTCGGTTAACGCTTCGCCGAGCGCTTCCGGCGTTGGAGTGTGGAGAGGAGGACGAGGAACCGACGAACGGAAGCGCGCGTTCCCGCGCCGCGCGCGATGCGGGGCAGTTAATTGCGGGGCGCACGGTGGAGCCCCACCCGTCGGTGGCAGCGGCAGCCGCAGACTTGATGTTGGGAAGCGGATCTGAGGTGGCACGGAGGAGCGGGCGCGTGATCTGCCTGTCAGTCAGCCTGCCACGAGGAACGGCCCCGCCCCCGGTGCCGGTGGCCGAGGGCGAGGGCGAGGGCGAGGGCGAGGTGGGGTGGGGGGGGTGGGGTGGGTGGTCCGGGTGGAGGGCTGTCAGACTGTCACTGTGGCCGGAGGCGGCAGCGGCAGCGGCGCCTCCTCCCGTGGCTACGGCTACGAGCTCGAAGCCTCTACGATGGCAACTCGCGTCGGCGTCGAAGCACCGGCACCGCCACAACCACCGCATGAACACATGCCGGCCCTCCTCTACGCCACTCCGTATAACCCGTAGCATGGTCCGTACTCCAGCTTGCCGCCTTCGCCGTCCGTCTTGACGCGCGCGGCGTATCTCATCTCAAAGGCGGCCTGTACTGGCACGAAACTTTATCAGCAATTGAAGGAGACGATGCCGGGCAGCCACTGTACAGGAGGCCGTCCGTGGAGAGGGAGATCGAGCGCATGAATTCGGGCGTCAGTTTCTACTAATCTAATGAATAAATTAGCCCGTCCAAAGTGTACTAATTCCCCCCCGTCAGTACGCCTCATAAAGGCTGTCCTACACGCATTAACCGGTAGTACGTACGTAGTATACGCATCGTGCAGTGCAGTGGCACGAACCCGTCGATGTTTGCCGGCCGGGACCGGGAGGGAGATGCGCCATGCGAGGATTCAGAGCACGTACGTAGTGGTGGTACCTGATGAGCAGCAGTACCATGGACGACCAACACGGCTTGCTTGTGAGTTGTGCAATGCCGCCGCCGTGACCCAACTGTGTTGTCCTCGGTATAATCAGCCCATGCAACACCCTATGATAGACAGCAGCGTCAGCAGCCGGGAAAGGCGATCGTTTTCGTCACAGGAATAAGATGGGCTTTAGCTGGGGAATCCGTCATGTGGTTTTCTCATGCTGCCCCATGGCATGATGCTTCTTCATTCATTCACGGGGTTACGGCGAATCATCAGTCGTCGCTGTTACAGCCAACGATCTGATCTGCTGCTGCTTCACGGGATTATTACTGCATCTTGCGCGCGTGCGATCGAATCACATCGTAGTCGCTCCATATCTGATCCTTCTGGGCCGGATGGGTTTGATGCGTCCAACGAATTCCATGCCGCCGGCGTGGCCTACCGGCTGATTCGGGAGAAGAGAAGGAGCGAGGAAAGGAACGCTTCCACTCCACAGAAAGGTTGTGGTCCTTGTGGTTGTGGATGCGCGAATGGAGTGGAAATCCGTCCAAAATAAAGCAGCTTACGCCTCATGGAGTCATGGACTTCCCCGATAATGTTTACAATCAGTCACATGCGTTTGTCAACCCGGCCCGTCGCGCGTCAGGCCAGCCATGGTTGCAAAAATATACATTGTTACCTAGCGCGTTGACCGTGGAGATATATGATCAACAACTTGCAGTTATAGTATTAAAAATTGCAAACATTATGTCAGTGTTTGCCTTTCCCAGGTTGATCAGCAAAATAGTACTCATTCCGGACCCTTTTATCCTCAATCTCGTACGTTCAGATGACCCAGGATTGTTTGAAATCTAAGGGCCACCAATTAGCTTTAGATTTTTAATGTCATTCATTTATTTTTCGACTAAATGTATCCAAACATGAAATATGGTAAGAGCTACAGTAATGGATTACCTCTTATTAGCCCAAAAATCTAGATGCACAAAGAAAACCCAACGTGTATCTACCAAAAAGCCCCTCATCAAGAAGGCAGGGACGCTAATTTAAAACTCCAAGAGGAATAGTTCATTCCGAACCCTTTTATCCTCAAACTCGTACGCCAGATGACCCAGGGTTGTTTGAATTCTATGGGTTAGCTATAGATTTTTAATGTCAAATATAAGGGCTAATTATAGCTAACACTAACAATTATCATTTCGATTTTAAATACTAGATATGAGGACCAAATATGGATTAAATATGGTAATAGGTACAGTAATGGATTACCTCTTATTAGCCCATTGTTGGGCAATCTAATATTTCACACAAGATCCAAAGACACCCTTAAAGAGAATTTGGAATTTGGAATGGCCAAACTATGGGCTGTAGCCTGCTGCATCTTATATTTGAATTAATGGGCCTTATATTTGAATTTGGGTTCTGTTAACGGTGACTTTCGGAGCCCATTTCCTCTTATTTGGACGAGTTACGTGTCGGGCCTAACACACTAACTTTGATATATATATTTTTCGTAAATGTTTTCTTTGAGAATCTCTTTTGCTGGAATTCCGTATATAAATGGCCTACGACGAGTGGAAGGCCCAACTATAATCCTTTATGCCATCCAGGGAAATCATGGATCCCCTAAAAAAAATCCAGGGAAATCATGGGCTGAGTCTCCAAAACATCGTTCGTCACGTAGTAGAAATTTTGCACTAGTAGTACCTTTCGTGCGTAATTCAGGTCCGGCTCGGTCGCCACGCGGTCAACAAGGACGAAAGACTTTGTTCCAAGTCGGTCAACACCCAATGACACCGCGGGACAAGCTTGTCAGTTACGTTGCCGTGTTGTCAGTAAAGCCAACGACGTGACGACAAGAGACACGCACACGACACGGCGAGGCGCGTGGAAAAGGCGAGCACACCGAGTAGTACAGCACCAAAGCAATGCGGCAACAGTAGCCGCGTCGTCGTGCCGGCGCGCGTCGCCGATTCGGTTCGACGTCGCCCTCGCATCGCACGGCACGGCGGTTGCCCACCGTCGTCCCGTCCGTCCCTCCCTCGTCCAGCACACGGCTTGGCTTGCTCGTTGCTCGCCCTTTCGCCCCACTTTTTCCCGGCGCCGCGGACTCTCCTCGGCCGGACTGCCGCTTCAAAGTGCGTTGTTCCGGTGTTCCCAATGGCCAACAACGCGCGCCCAACAACACCATGTCATTCACCATGTGTATTTCTTCTCAGTTCTCGCTGCCATTTTGCCTACCATCGCTGAACTGCAATTGTTGCGTTGTGTTGCGTTGCCTTGTAATACAAAGATTACCAGGGTGTAATTAAAGCTGTCCCGATCCCTCCAATACAACACGTGGCGACACCGACGCACTAAACAACCAGGCAGCGGCCCCCACAGAATCGAGCGTGTCCAATAAAGAATTGGGTCACCGTCGTTGTTACTGCAGATCTTCCGGTGGATTCTGGCTGCTGCGGCATCGCAGTTAACAACGCCGGCGCCACCAAGGCGAGCAGAGCAAAAGGGCCAGGGGGGCTGGCACGCCGGTAGCCAGAAAACAAACAAAAACCGCACTGCAGCTTTCTTGTTGCCCTGCCCCTAGCGCTGCTCGTACGGCCAAAACGCGCTGGCCGGTTGCGGTTGCGATGCAGTAGTACAAGGGAAGCAAGAAGGGAACAAAGGGGAGGAACGAAAAGAGGTTCCTGGAAATCTAGCCGTGGTTTCTCGGGCATCCACACCTAACTCGACAGCCACCTTGCCCGTGTATTCCCCCGTCCCTTTATTATAAGAGGGGGCAGAAAGACAGACCTCCTCTGGTCATCGTTGGCAGCAAAGCTTCAAGTTCAGTTCAGTGCTAGCTTCAGTGTGGTTGTGTAGTGATAGTTAAGATCTCCTCCGGCTTCAGCTCCATCCAACGCTTAAAAATGATGGCTTCTTCTTCCTCCTCTTCCTTCTTTGGCATCGAGCCACTCGACGGCAGCGTTAGTGGCAGCGAGACCTGCCGCCACGCCATGGACGCCTGCTCCCTTTGCGGGAAGCGCCTGGCCGGGGACCGCGACATCTTCATGTACAGGTTGGTGCTTGTGCCGGCCGGCGGCCGCGGGCCTGTTGTATGCTTCATTGATTCCTCCAGCGCGCTTTTTCGTTGCATGCAATGCGGAGTTTTGTTCTGATTGTCATCGTCCCCGTTGCGAACAACAGAGGGGACACGCCGTTCTGCAGCGAGGAGTGCAGGTACCACCAGATGGTCAGGGACGATTTCGGTGCGGGAGAGAACTTCAAGACGGAGCGTCCGGCGAGGAAAGAGGAGCGACGCCGACGCCACAGGCATGAGGCTCCTCCTGTTGCCGCTGAGCCGGCCCGTGTCCCACTCGCGGCAAACGTGCCCGTTGCGATCTAGTGATCAGCTGGCACAGAGCGGCATCCGATCGATCGGCTTCTCTGATGGAGGCAACCAACAGTTCGATCGAGATGAGTAGCACGGCCGCGGCGGCAGGGGCAGAATATATGTGCAAGCAAGGAAGCAACCACGACCTCTGAGTATCTTTGTGTTCTTTCGATTTCTTTTGTTGTTGGCCACTTTCTGCACGCGCTGAGCAACGGTGTGAGAGAAATGGATGTACATAACGGCATTTTCATGCAAGTCTATGCATTTTGGTTTACTGTCCCTTTGCTCTTTGTGCACCTGGCTTGAATCCGAGGGAAAATATATGTATCTGGGGTATAATAATGACATCAGTTAAAAGTATGCCTAGAACCACTTTATTTTTAAAGCTTGCTTGCAATCATATTTATGCCTCGGTTATAATAATATGAGAAGCGCCGATGCAGATTGCTTCTTTTGGAAAAGAAAAAGGTGAAGGCTAACAGAAGGGCTAACAAAACTAATTTGAGCTAATTAACTTTAGCCATCGTTATCAACCTATCAAACACCTGACCTAGGGAGTAGAGGTTTCAAAAAAAAAAAATACTCCAAAAGTTTGGTTTCTTCGATCAGATCTCTAAACATCTGTAATCCTCTATCCCTAGTTTTTTGCAACCTAAAGATGGCGCGATGGCTAAAATATGTACGAAACATAGATATAGAGAATTTATATCCCCAACTTACCACACAATAGGTTAGTTAATGTTACAAATTTTTAGGCAGTTGTTTGGTTCACTGCTACAACTATAACGCAGTTTTATAGCATCAAATTTGCTCGACATATTTTATGGGAGCTATAATTTATTTAAGGATAGAAGTGGCAAACTTGATGAAAAATATTTTCACTAAATAATTCTTAGATTCTTGGAGAATCTCAGGAAGAATGTACGAGGTCGCTGAACCAGTAAAATTATTCACTCCGTTCTAGAAAACATGCAACTATTGGTTTTGTGCTAGCAAAAGTAATAAGTTTAACTAAATTTATACTAAATACTATTCAAAATTTCTGAATTTAAATTAATTTATTAAAAAATACATCTCATAATAAATCTAATGATATTTATTTAATAACATAAACATTTATAGTTTTTTTATCTATAACTAATTAAATTTGAGATACTAAACTATGTGCTAGATTTAAGCATTGTTTTTTTGAGTAAATAATCAAGGGTACCAAACTATTTAAAAAAATGCCGCAACGCATGTTTGTCATTTTTGTGATAACCCCCTCACCTAATCCTAACTCTCAAAAATCACCCCTCACCGTTGACGCGGGCTCGGCTTTTTTTTTGAAACGGGGAAGTATTACTAGTCGTCAGCCAGTGGGCCCTAGACCTGTCGATTCATAGGTGAGCCGCACTTGATGACATGGATGGACAGACAAATTGCTACGACAACTAGTACTAAATGGCCAATCCTCACTTGATTGACGAAGCCAAGGTGATGCAGAGTTCAAATTTCCTCGTTTACGAGTGTGTTTTCATTCCTAGAGATTGTAACAACGCAGCTCACGAGCTAGCCAAGTTTCATAGGGAGCCGCACTTATGTAATGGATGGGGCCTGAATCTGTAACCAAGGTTTTTTTTTTTTTTTTTTTTGCTAACGTTATGTTAGCTCATGAGTAATGAAATCCTCATATAATTAAAAAAAAAAAAAAGGCCAATCCCACTGCTCCACTAGGCCTATACACATTCGTCGGGCGGCGCATGTTTCTTCCCCCGCCAAGTGCCAAAGCATCGACCGAATCACATGCCGAAACTTGTGACGCTCGGATCAGTTCTCCAAAAGGCCAAAGGCTCACAAATGGGATGTGTGTGTGGAGATCTACAAAATCAAGGCTCTTGGTACACAGTACGCGGAACTGCAACCGACCGTTCACCTTTCGTTCAAGTGCGTGGCCGGTGCAACTTCTCCGTGGACCCAACGACGACAATCACCTCCTGACGAGATTCTACTGTCAAGATACGATCCGAGGGCAGCAGGGACTTGGGAGGTCTCTATTCACTCAAGTATGTTCGTGGCCGGCAATTCTTAGACATTTCTACGCGAACGTAAGCATACTCCTGAGAGCATCTACAACAATGCTATTCAAAATATATTTTTTTTTTCAAAAACACTACTCAAAACAGACATCCTACTTTTTTTATTTGCGTTGCAACCAATCTACATACTTTTTTTTTTTTGAAGAATAATGGCAGGAGCTCTGCCTCTCAATTAAGACGATAGAAAAGTATGTACAAGAAAGGTGGCCGAACATAGTGCAAGCACACACGAAGGGCCAACCCACCCACACGACGCGGAAGAGCACCTGACTACCACGAGTCATCGTTGCCAAGCTTTGATTGCAAAGCAACCAGCAGCTCCGACTTCCCATGGCAAAACCCAGACAAACGAAACAAAGAACTAGCAGACAGCCCGAAGCGAAAGGCCACAACAGGTCATCGTTGCCCAGCTCAGAAGAAGAGCAGCTCCGACTTCCAATCCTAAACCTTTGCTCCTCCCCGGCTCTTGCCCAACTTCCGGCGCACCAGGGCGATAGGAAAGGGGGTTCGCCTCGTGTCATCGTTGTCGAGCCACGTCCCAACGCAGCAGCTCCGACTTCGCTCCGCAAACCCCCTCCACACGCACACCGGACGCCGAAGATGAAGAGCTTCAAACCGAAGACGAAGTCGTAGCCTGGACGAAAAGCGACGCCTTCGGAAGGGGATGGCGTTAGGGGACGCCACCGCCGCCGTCTACTACCTTTTTTTTTTTTTACTACCCAAAATAGGCATCCCAAACCCATCCTAGTCATCCTCGCTAATGGTGTCTTTACCATAGACGAAATTTGGACAAGCAAGGTTAATTGCAGTTGTTGGCGAGGGCTGGGTAGCTTTAGCGGTGGCGACGAGAGACGTTGGGGACAAGCGCTACTACACGAGGCACATTGCACCGTGGAGGAGAAGTTTCGCAGGCGCCAACGATCTTTGGGGATCGGGATCTGTCACAAATCGGATTGATTCCGGCGTGACACGTGGCCGGCGCGCGCCAGAGGGGGCGGCGCGCAACGGGCGGTGGCGCCGGGCGTGGGGGGCGGCGGCGCGGAGAGAGAGGAGGAAGGGAAAATTGATCTTTATTGCTTGCCCCAAAGAGATTACATGCACCTCTTACTTATATGACCCTCCTATGGGACTTGTAATTCAAGCAATCTCGAAGATTTCCTTATAGATTGGAATACCTTTTACAAGCAACCTTGTTTATTTCCTAATAAGAGATTTCCTTATAGAGTTGGAATATCTCTTGCACACAAAAAGTCTTAAGATAATCCTAACCAAACTCTTACTTTATTTGTTGCATTAATTTCCGAAGAAGTCACGGGAAGCTGGCGGCGGAGGCGGCGTGCACGTCCCCATCGGGGGGGCACCGGCTAGGCGCTGGCCTCTTGGGCCTGTCATCCTGGGCTCTATCTTCTAGCATGTGACAGAATCAGTTCCATGGCATCAAAGCCCCTTTGACATTTTTTTTCTCCAAAATTTCACGTTTGCTCTCAAATCTTACGGCAGAGGAGGATGGGCCATGTACTTCCAAGATTTTCTTTCTGTCTTGTAAAGACGAAGATAAGCTTTCTGGTGACGACGGAAAGAAAAGTTTCGGAATTTCTCATACTTTGGGACGAATTTCATTCCTCTAAAACAAATTCGTAATGACATTCGTCTATACTTCAGAGGGTGTTTGGGACTGCTCCGTTTCATATTTTTTTTGGCCAAACGGTTTCAGCACTCGAGCACAAAGTGTGGAGTTATGAGAGCACCTAAAAAGACGCTCCACAAAAGCAAGTAACGAGATGCTCCACAAACTCTAGACTTCTGTGGAGCTGCTCCACAGCCGATTTTGTGGAGTAGAGTTTATGGAGTAGCCCCAAACACTCATTACTTAGGTCTGATGACCTCATTAAGAAATAATTGCAAATACCACTTTATTGACCTAAAACCCATCATTACAAAGTTGACCCTATCATTTTTTTACCCTGTCATTTTTTCCCGAGTGGTTGACCCTGTCCTTTTGATTAAGACACTTGAACACTAAGTTCAACTCCCAATTTGCTCACAATTCAAAACAGGCATTGGTGTGAGACCAAGCAAAGCATGCCTTGATTATAGTAACCTTAATTGCGAGTTTTGGTTAGTGCCAATCGACCCCCCAAAACAAGGATCCAAGAACCAACTAAGCTCTAGAAGCCAACTTTTAATATAGGCTTCAAATTGCAGACTATGTACTTGAACTTCTAAAATGCCAATAGAAAATGCATAGAATACATGGCTTTGGCGTCCCACGAGCCCACGAGGTGCCGCTGGCCGTTAAAATATCAGGCGAGCACCATACAAACCTGCACGACTGCACCCGGGTTTTCCTCCGCCGCCGGATTCTCCACACCCCACTCAAAGGAGCCAGCTTTAGATTTTGTTGCAACTTGGCCAGTTGCCTAACCACCTTCTTTTTATTCTATTGGGAGGATCCAACTCTTACTGGAGGATGTTTGCAATGTTATTAGATATATCGTGCCTAGCTGTGATTGTAATAAGGAACCGTAGTGAGTGTGCAGCTCCACTCATCCAGCTTTATTACGTGCTCAATTCAAAGACTGGCAGGTTGTTTTTTTTTCTAAGTATTTTCCCTTTTACAAAGCCACTATATGTGGTATTAGCATCTCACAAGACGTATATGAATGTTAAAGCGAGATATTGTGGCCTCACACTTTTTTGCAATCCTACTTTTTTTTTTTTTGAAACATTTTTGCAAACCCACTCTAGTGTGTGCATAATCATTGTGTAGCGATATATGGGGTATATCAATCACTCAGCCTGGCTTAACGTGTCTCAATTTTATTTCGTATTCCCTTAGCACAAACGTAAGTGTAACTTTGAATATTTGATAATGTGATCGCTCAGATCATAAGCGTTTTTTTTTGTCCTTGGCCATATTTGTTGTTGTACTTTCATAAAACCACTAAGGGTGTGTTTGGTTGCTGGTTGCCACGCTCCGTTGTTCCAGCTTGATTCCACTCATGGAAGTATACGGTCTCATCGTGGCTCGGTGGAGATGGTCAAAAGGAGCTTCACTCCGGAGCCTGGCCCGTTGCAGGTTGTAGATGATGGGTCCACATGTTAGCCTCGTATGTTAGCCAAGTTGTATCCGCTCATACGCATAACCAAACAACATCCCGCTTTTTAGAGCACCTCCAGTGTTGCAGCAAACCGAACCGTGGGGAGAGAGAAAAGAGGCCACGGTTCGCTTCCCACACCGCAGCAATCGAACCGAGGGGAAAAATTTTTCGGTTCGCATCTCAAGTATGGTTCGAACCGAGAGAGCGTCGGCAGGGAAGGGGGTCAAAAGGGCCCGAGCCTGGCCCGTTGCAGCGCTGCGCTCGTCCGACCGCCGGGACCCGGGATGCGAGCGAGCCCGGCGCCGGCGAGGACCTAGGCGGTGGGCGAGTCCGCCGCGCACTGCTTCCGCTTGCTCCCCCGGTGGCCATGGCTCCCGGTGCGGCTCCCCATCTCCATGGACGCCGCCCCGACGCTACATCTCCTTGGCGGCGGCGGCGGCGACCACTCCCAACGCGGTGGCGAGCTCTCAGCTTGGGTGGCTCATCCTCAGCGGCCATGGCTCCCGGCGTGGTGAAGCTCCCACGGCAAGCCTGCCCCAGCCCAAGCAATGATTGGTGGCTGCTGGTTGAAGACCGAAGATGAACAGGAGAGAGAAGGGAAGGAGATGTGGGGAATGGTGGAGAGAGAATTTAGATATGGGCCCCACTAACGATGCTCACATTAGAGACACCGAACCATGCTGAAAATCAATTTCAAAAAACTGCTCGTGTCAGGCTCAGTTCGCTTGTACACTGGAGCTGCCCTTATATATCCTCTTATGAAACCTCATCACCAAGCACCTTCTTTTATGAAACATGATTCCACCCCGCCTGCATCCGTTCATACAGGATATACAATGCAAGTCCTCGTCCAGCAACCAAACACACCCTAATTATTTCCTTAGAAATATTCTTTTCTTATATAATCTTATTACATATCTTGTGCGCTTTAAATTATAGTTCACTTTCGTTTCGTAATATATGCCATGGGTATATCCTCATTGGAGCCAAAAATGACACTAGAACTCATCTACTAGGAAGACAAAGTATGGGCAATGATACACATGCAAACGAACTCCATCTGCTATGGAGACTTGTGACAAAACTACGTGGTCGTGATGGCTTGATCGGAGAAGAGGTGGTGTATGTTGCAGTGCTGTTGGGCATGTCAACTCTGTATGTGGATTACTTGGCCTGTGGGTAGTTTAGGAAACACGGTTGCTGGCTGCTATTGCTCGGCGTGCTGGTTACTGCAGAAAACCAAAGAGATACTTGAAAACGCCAACAACGCGAACCAAACCATAAGGGACGAACCTCCATCCTACCTAAGCACAGAAAAAAATATATCTCAAGCTGTCAAGCGTAGCACACTGCAAACTGCATAGGAGAGCACCATGGAACCACACAGAAAACTCGGGCCAAAACGGAAACCGTTGAAACCCCCGTGGCCTCCTCCCTTTATAAACTGCGTCGACCTAGGCCGCGCAAACTCACTCCAGCAGACCGGCACCACCTTCTTCCTCCTCCACTCCCATCCTATAGCAAGTGAAAAGTGAAGGCCAACCCACCGGGGGCCGGGGGAACGAACCAGCCAAGAAACTAATGGAGGACTATTACTACTTCCCCAACTCATGGGGGACCAACGCCGGCTACGTTGAGGCGAGCTTCCCAGGCCACCACCCGGTGCCAGCTCGCAACCCAAGCTCGCCGTCGCCGAGGACCCGCCGTGCGTCCCGCGGCAACACTGACAACGCCGGAGAGCTCCACCACCACCACCACTACCTCGACGCCTGCTTCCGGTGCGGGCGGCATCTTGGCGGGAACAAGGACATCTTCATGTACAGGTAAACGCGCTGGCTCGTGTGCAAATAAATTCGAAGCCGGCCGCCGCCGTGTTCTGGTTGTGATGGATCGATGCGTGTCTGGTCGTGGATGTACGTGCAGGGGCGACACCC
This sequence comes from Hyparrhenia diplandra, assembly GCA_015847255.1. Taxonomy (NCBI): domain Eukaryota; kingdom Viridiplantae; phylum Streptophyta; class Magnoliopsida; order Poales; family Poaceae; genus Hyparrhenia; species Hyparrhenia diplandra. The sequence goes on along the minus strand of JADLZK010008607.1, from coordinate 135,591 downwards.
CGTTCTGCAGCGATGAGTGCCGGCAGCAGCAGATCGAGGCCGACGAGGCGAGGGAGAGGAGGTCCAGGCAGCAGCCAGCTGCGGCGACGAAGCTGGAGCGGCAGCGGCAGAGCAGCAGCCAGCAGAGGATTCCCCTCTGGGCGCGGTGATCGGTCGAGGCACCGCACCGGCATCCAAAATACAATTGCGACATGTCGGCTTCAGGCCTTCAGTTAATCATTGCGCACGAATCGAACTGATTCGCTGCGCATGTCTCGACCTCGACGCCTCAAGCTCTTGGTAGGGTGGCGGTGGGTACGCATGTGGCCTCCAGCGGACAAGATGGAGGAGCAGCTTGAGCGGTTGAGGTCCGTCCCTGTTGTGCCGGAGAAAGAACAGATCGTACGTCTGCCGGGTTTTGTGCGGATTACCGCATTACTACAGCTTTTTGTTCCGTTGGTCGGCGCAACCAAACGTGTGTCAATTGTGCCATGTACACAGATGTACGTATTCCGGCACCTACTAATAAGATGAACAAATTCCAAAATACGACCTGTGATTTTCACATATGAACTATGAAGTTTCACGGACTACGGCAGCAGCAGGTGCCATACATTGCCACAGTAGTATGGGCCAAAGCCATATACTGTGGCAAACTCTGCAACAACATCTCGTTTCAGGCTACCTGATGAACGGACCATGATTGATTCTACGATACGCTGCTGGACACTACAACATTTGGTCCCAAAATAAACGTTTTTCAAAAAATAAAACAGCGATTATATACTAAAATAGATTAATATTTATATTACATAATTAGTATTATTGAAGATCTTTTGATCTAGTTTTTTAACAAATTTATTTGAGATTTAAATTTTCTACGATACGAGTCAAACTGGACACTGCCCAAAACGTCGTTTATTTTGGGAATCGTAGATCTACCATCGTCCCGTCGCCTTTTCGCCTTTTCAGTTTTCACCTTCATGTCGAAAGCACCTACAGCAGACTTATCATTCGCCTCTCTGGTATACTCATAATTTATCAGTATGTCATCAAAAACAGATACAGTACAAGCAACTTATTATTCAGTTCCATGAACTGAAAGATATAAATTTCTAGGACATGGTTTCAACAGAAACGTACGGACCCGCATCTGTTTGTACGGGCGTAGGTCAGGATCCGAATGGATCCCAAACACTGCAAGATCGAAACTTTCACCACCATATAATTAACCACAATTGCTAATTGAACAGTACTTGTGAAAGTGCAAGCCGGAGTTAACAAATCACCACGAGCACTGAAACACTGATGGTCGATGAACTCCGTCGATTGTTCCTATCCCCTTTGCTTTTTAATTTAGTAGGGGATGCTTTCACTAGGATGTTAGATAGAGCAGCCAGGCAGGGGTTAGTTAGGGGAGTTTTAACAGGGTTTAGACCCCAGGGTATTATCTCTCTCAATACGCTGATGATACAATCCTTTTTAGTAGTACTAAGGAAGAGCACTTGCTGAACCTCAAACAGATTATTATGTGGTATGAGATGGTTTCAGGGATGAGAGTGAACTTTCATAAGAGTGAGATTCTCACAATGAACTTAGAAGAAGATGAGGTAGTCCTAGCTGCTAAAATTTTTAATTGCCCTAGAGGACAGTTCCCACTCAAGTATCTAGGTATTCCTTTGCATTATGAGAAACTGACTAGAGAAGAACTACAACCTGTAGTGGATAAGCTTTTAGGTAGGATAGCTGGTTGGAGAGGTAAATTATTATCTTTAGCTGCTAGGGCAACTTTAATCAAAGCTTGTTTAGCTAGTATTCCTGTATATCTACTTTCCTTTATTAAGTTCTCTAAGTGGGCTATAAAGCTTCTTAATACTCAAATGGGAAACTGTCTCTGGAATGATTTAGAGGATGCTCATAGATACCACTTGGCCAATTGGGAACTAAAGAACATGGAGGTATCGGTATGACAAATTTGAGGGATCTCAATATTTGTCTTCTGGCCTCTTGGCTAAAAAGATATAACAGTGACAAGGATAAATTGTGGACTGAGTTGGTAGATTACAAATACAGAACCTCTAAACCAAATATTCTGCATACCAAAGTCACTGGTGCTTCCCCTTTTTTGAAAGGTTTTATGTGGGCAGTTAAGGCTGCTAGATTAGGTTACAAATGAAAAGTAGGCAATGGCAAAAAAGTCAAGTTTTGGGAGGATAATTGGCTTGGGGATTCCAATTTGGCTATCCAATATTGGAAGTTATACAGGTCTGTCAATGAAAAAGACAAAACGATTAGTGAGCTTTGGGATGGGTCACAACTTAAGTGTACTTTTTCCAGAATGGGGAATGAGGAAATGATGCAAATGTGGGATGAAGTTTATCAGCTAGCTAGTACACTAGAACTGAATGATGTGGATGATGAAATGATTTGGCAATTTAACTCCAAGGGAGTGTACTCTGTTCGGAGTCAATTTCAAATCTGTTTTAGTGCGTCCCCGAGTACATAACTTTCTTTGGTTGTTAAGTAAGAATAGATGTCTGACTAGGGACAATTTGAACAAAAGGCAAAAAGTTAAGGATTTAACCTGTCTGTTTTGTTCTGAGATAGAAACTGTTCAGCATTTATTTTTTGACTGCGTGGTAGCTAGGAACATGTGGTGTACTTTAGCTAGAATTCTAGACACAAATCTGGATTACTCTTTAGATTCCATTGGAAAATATTGGCTTAGTGACAAGAGAAACTGTATTGTAAACATAGTTACTTCTGCTGGTTTTTGGTGTTTGTGGAAACTCAGAAACTCACTTTGTTTTCAGAGATGTCAGTGGGAGAGTATGGCTATACTCTTCCACAAGATTGCCAATACTATCCAAAAATGGTCGGTGTTATGTCCGGAGGAAAAACGCCCCTCGCTGCTGCGGAAGGCAAAGATGATAAAACAAGAAGCTATGCAAGTGTTCTGGTTGGAGTACAAACTCACAAGATCTGACAAGGTGCGATGGGGTGCTGGTCCAAGGTGGATGAATCAGTCACAGTATTTTTCTCTCTGAAGACCTGGAAACTGGAAGGGAGTGGATGAATCAGTTACAGATTTTGTTACTCTGAAGACCTGGAAGCTGGAATGGGGTGGCTGTTGTCGGGTGATCAACAGTGATGAAGTCAAGTTTGTTTTCACTACTTAGGAACCTTCAATTTTTACTGGAGTGTTTGCTGGTGGTAGCTGCTTGAGCTCCACATTAAGACTCTGTAATAATTTCGTGTGGCTTAAACCACTAGGATTAGCAGGTTCGTTTTTGTAGGGGGGCAAACAGGGTGCTGTTTGTCCTGAGGGTTGAACTGAATATTGCAGATGGGATGCCCATGCTGCCGGCGCTGTAACTGGATATTGTCTGTTGGCGAAAGTTAATAGACGGGGGCACGTCCCTTTTACTCAAAAAAAAATCCGTCGATTGTTGCGTCGCTGGTGCTTCTGCAAGTTGCAAGCATGGAGAGCCGGACAGAGCGAATCGTTCTAGGTAGCCTACGCACCCTCCGAAACAACCCTAAAGAAAGGCACACTTGGGGAGCTTCTCCCCGTGCAAAGATTCTGTTGACACGTTACGACATCTCATCGGCCACCGAGAGCCGAGATATATGGACGGGACGGCGGCGAGTGCCGGGCGTTCCGGGGCACACGGGCACACGTGAGCACCCGGCGGCGCGCGCCGCACGCGTCGCGTCGCGTCTCGCGCCGCGCCGCCGCGCCGCGCCACTAGCCGTGCACCGGCTGCTAGTCCTCCCTCTCCCTCTCGGGCCGCTGGAGCGAGCCATGCGAGGGCGGAGTGCCTGATGCCGAGCGACCAACCAACCGAACGGACACGGTCCCAGATAGTTCAGTTTATTAGTCAGTCGAGGGATCCCGGTCCCGGCCCGGTAACAACACAGATGCGTCGATTGTGAAATGGACATCAGAACATATATTACAAGAAATTAGAAAACGTCAATTATATACGCAGTTGCTGTTTTCTAGAAGCAGCGTGCACGGAACCATTTGCACGTCGCTGCTGGCAGCTGGGGTCAGGGGCGGTAATCGAATCATTGATTGGTTTAGTATGTTGCCATCAGCCCATCACATGGACTGGTACGCATGTGATTGCAACGTCAACGTGCTCATTCATGAATAAACGCGATTGGTGGTGACAAGGGCCGTGGGCACCTGTTGTTTTCACTCTGTAATTTGTAGCGTGGTGTTCTGAGTTCCCACTCCAGCACTGATCGCTGATCAGATTGGGTGCCAATACTTCCACCAATCGACTCATAATGAAGTGGCAAAAGCTCCTCCATTTCCATAAATTTATTTATGAACAACACAGTAGCTAGTTCTTCCTGTGAAATAAAAAAAAAAAAAATTAAAACTTAGCTAGTAGTATCTATCTTTGGACTCTGGGTTGATGATGCAGCTAACTTTAAAACATACTAGGCCAGGTAAATGGAGCTGTATGCCAGAGCACAAAGGCACCTCTGGGCTGGCATGCCGGATTTAACCACATGCATTCATCCGTGCTTCTCGCCAACCCTCCTCCCCTGGCAAGGAAGGAAGCCAGACACGAGTTCGTTAATTAACCGCCATACCGTTACCATGTTGAGGCTGGTTTAAAACCGAGCCTCCCTCCCTCCGCCTCTCTCTCTCCAAGCCAGCCAAGCCCAGCTGCGCCTCCGTTTGCGGTGCGACGTCGACAGCTCCCTGGACCGGCCCGCGCGCGTGCCATACGTGCTGCCAGGGACGTACGACGCCGGCCGGCCGGATGGAGTTCACGTCGTCCTACTTCCACGCCTTCGGCAACCCCGACTTCGCGGCGGTCTTCTCGGGCGGCGGCGCGCAGGCCCACCGGCCGCGGCGCTGCACCGACGACGGCGGCAGCGCCAAGGCGGCGGACGACGGCAGGAGCCCCACATCGCCGGCCACGGCGACGCCGAGGCGCGCGCCGTCCATGTTCTGCGTCCCCGACACGGAGGCGGAGGAGCCCAACAGCTTCCTGGACGAGTGCACCCTCTGCCGCAAGGCGCTCTGCGGCGACATCTTCATGTACAGGTCGGTTGCATGCATGCCTACGCGTTTATACATTTAATTGATTGCATAAGCCGGTGAATCGAAGAAAGAGGATTATTAACTAACTAACACTGCGTGGATCGATCAGAGGGGACACGCCGTTCTGCAGCGACGATTGCAGGAGGGAGCAGATCGACATGGACCGCATCAGGCACCGGAGGAAGAAGCAGCAGGCACTCATGGCGGCGCAGCAGCAGCAGCAGCAGCAGGCGGCGGCGGCGGCGGCGATGGCGCAGAGGGACCAGCGACCCCAGCGGCAGCTTCAGCCACAGCATTAGACGGAGGAGCTCGCGGAAGCTTCTTCACGTACACCGGTTCGGTTCCGGCCGGCTCGTCCCAACGTACCCACGGATGGCGAATGAATTCTTGCACGTTCCTAGTACTAGACAAGGATTCTCCTCGATCGTAAGGACCAAGTAGCCACGACCCTTGTTTGCGTTTGTACGTATCCGACGCGAAACAAAGAAGTGAGCGGAAGGTTTTTCGTGTCCTGCGCAATTACATGAGCAATCCAAGCCTTGCTCGTTTTTTGGTTTGGCTTCTGAATCCTGACTAAAATTGGGGCCATTGGAGCCACTAAATACGAGCTCTTTTTCTCTCCATATATAAAGTCCGTGCCTTTTGTGATTCTTTCTTTTTAGGAATTGCTTGCGTTTTTACTAAAAAATATAGCAACAGATCTGCCTGTTTAATTATTAAAAAAAGAGAGGGAGAGATCTAGTCTACAAGAAGAAAATTTAATTAAAAAGAATGGAAACGCTTCCGCACACACGCGTGGAAACGCTTGAAACACTAGAAATCAATGTCACCGTCGCCGTGTAGAGACGACGAAGCTGGTGGTGTCATTAGGGTTCGGGTCTCGAGGGTTTCTATGCCCTTTGCGCTTAGAAGGGGTCACCTGGGAGGTTGCAAGACCCGCGGTGACCATGGTCGAGATGGCGATAGGGGCACGGTGGGAGAGGCTGGTTGGTTTTTGCCATTGGTGGGGGGGGGGGGGGGTCCACCAGAGAGGAAGAGGAGGGATTAGCATGGCGGCAAAGTGACAAAAAGTGCCCCGTGATCGAAGGTGGTGGAGGAAGCAGCGATTGAGGCAGATCTAGAGGAGAAGCTTAGGTTAGGGGTGGCGGTGGCCGAGGGTGGCGGTGCGTGTCCACGCCGCCAAAACCAGGCTAGGTGGACCATCCCCGAAGGAGCGTGAGGAGGAAGAAGAATGTGAAATAACGCTTGAGAAACATGAGAGAAAACGTGTTGGCGAAGTGTACTCCGTGTGCATGTTTGTCTAGTAATAGAGTCCATAGAACTTATGACAATACCATAAAATATCTTGGCAACGTATTTCTAAACGCAAACTCAATATTATTACTACTTACAAAATTATGTTAGTTGTTGGTTAAACAAAGGGAGCGATGCGGTGCTTTTTATTTTTGCGGCAAAAAATTGTGGTGGCGGCGGCGGCCAAATCGTCCGCCACAGTTTTGCCAAGGAATTGTGCGGGGGGACGATTTGGTGGCGGTGGCGTTACGTAACTTGAGTGCTGAACCAAACACACGCCAAACTTTGTGTGACGTAACTAAATTTAGTCATGGCGAGTTGAGGCGGGGAACCAAACATCTCCAAAGAAAATAAATTTGAATCATGTGAACGTCTCATTTTTTGAGACCGAAAGAGTACTTGCTCGACTGCTGCTGCCTGTTGGGCATGACAGGACTGAATTGATTGAAGCAAGTGACGGCGAAGCGCGAAGAAAATGCCGGCCCGAGAAGGATAATCCAGCCTTGCGATTTCCGTCTCTGCATGTGGAACCAAACCGTGCATTCTCCACTGTGAGCCGGGGGTTTAGGAATCCAGGAGAACATGTACTACAATTTGATTTTGAAGCGGTCTTTGCTCTTGTCACCTTTCTGTTTGATTTCCACCTGCCAGCTGCAGAGTCTTTCATCAGCCAAACCAATCTCCACAAGTTCACCACCTTTTGATTTGATGGGTTCCTTTGAGCTGAAGTACTAGAGTGACTGATGCTAATTTGGCTGTTAGTTTTGGCGGTAAAATGAGCCGCTGAAACGAACACTGCCACTCGTACAAGTCAACGAAATCAACCCATCAAACCATAAAGCACTGCCACAGAAAAGATACATGGGCCATGCCGTCAAGAACTGATGGCCGGCCATCTGTTTTCCAGTGATCGAGGGACTTTAGTGGTTTCGTGGCCTGCGTCGTTTTTATAGATAGAGTCAAGGTCTTCCCTCAGCGTTTGCGTGGATGGCCGGCCCAATTCAGGGTCTTCTCAGCACACACACCGTGCAAAGCATTCCGTGGACCGCTGCAGCGCGGCCGTGTGCAGGCCGGTTGATGATGCGAGTAGCTCAACTACTCGAGAAAATGCCTCCATTGACTTGACTGCAAGTCTAAAAGTCATTTGCGGTCCATGTCCACCGAACGCAGACGAATCTGTGCCTCACTTCCGGCTCAAGTGTGGTGCCGCCGCCCCCGCCAGATGTCCCTCGAAAATTTTAGGGCAAGTTGATGAATCCCCATTGATACGGCAGACGCATGTGGAGAATTTAAAAAGGCGGCACGGCTCCAATTCCATGCTGAAACTATGAGGAGAATCCCAGAATGCATTCCTGTACCAGCTCCAGCTGCGCGATCGATGATCGAGCTCTTCAAGTCGTCTTTGGCACGGCTGGAGCTGGGGATTCGCAGGCGAAAGAGAATCCGAGACTTCATTTTGTATGCGTGCATTGCAAGGCTGCTGTGATCCCACGGACACGACCACACGAGGGACAGCTTGCCGCATATGGCATGGGGGCAGCCTACTTGACGAGAAGATTCGTCGCGAGTACGCCGAATCGTCAGTTCGTCACCTCCCCAACAGCCAAGGATCTCGCTGGCTGGCAAGTGGGGACCAGCAACTGAAAAGGGCCCACACGACACCGTGACAGTTTCTCCCGAGGTGGAGCGCAGCGACTAGACGAATCGTGAGCGTGGGGCCCGTGGATCCGCGAACATGCTGACAGGTGGGCCCAGAGCGACCTCCACGCGGTTCCTTCGTCCTGTCCTGGCTGCTGCCTCGCTCCGGCATTATTATTAAACCAAACGGCAGGAAGCATCAGCTCCCCCCACACATATTGCCTTGCCTCCCCACCAAGCATCATCACTCCCGCATTTTACGCGGACGCGCAAGGAAGCCAAGCACCGCGCGCACCACCGGTGACAGCGGAATCGGAGGAAAAAAGAGCACGGACGATTTGATTTGCCGCTCGCTGCAGCCTGCACACAGCACAGGGCGATCGAGGAGGAAGCAGAGAGCCTCCGATCGTCTCGCCGGGTCGGTCGGGTGTAGTGCGTGCGCCGCCGCGCGCGTGGAGCCCGCCGAGACGGATCCGTATTGCTCGCTAGCCGGTGGCGGCGCTCGGCATCCGAGGCGGGAGGCAGAACAGAGATCGATCCATCCATCCATGGGAGGAGCGGGGCACAGCGTGCATTTCTTGGACGCGTGCTTCCTCTGCCGGAAGCCGCTCGCCAGCAACCGCGACATCTTCATGTACAGGTATTTGCCAAGCTATTTCTCCCTCCCTCCCTTCCTTCATTTCCCTTCCCCTTTGTTTTTTTTTTTTCGAAACGGCGTCCTCACCAGCCATGCATGTCTGCCGGCGAACAGAGGCGACACGGCGTTCTGCAGCGACGAGTGCAGGAGCGCGCAGATGGCGGCGGACGAAGCGGCGGAGAGGAGGAAGGACAGGGCCAGGGCGGTGACACATGGGGCCCTGCCCACCAGGGAAGCGGCGGAAGGCCCACGGGAGCGCGGCAAGGTCCGGGCCGGGTCCGTCCTGGCCCTGTAACCAAAGCTCTCAATTCAAGGATGGGCATGGGCACGGCATTTTTCTTTTCTCTACCTTACGAAGTTACGAGACGCGCCACCGGTGGTCGTCAGTTTCGTGTACACGGGTTTGTGTTGAAAAAAACCCTCTGCTGGGGATCATCCGCTGGCGTGTTGGTTCTTGGTTGCAATGTTGCTTGATGGCCGGTCTGGTCCATGTATACTGCACGTACGTACTACTACTACGTATGCATATTATTAGTTAGCCTCTACAAAATCAAATAAAGATGACTAGTAGGGCAACATTGCGTGATGTGGAGACGTACGACGCTGTATATATTGCTTTCAAGAAATGTCGATGATCCGTCTCTATCCGTACGTAATGGTTTTATTATCGCGTGTAAGGAAGTTTTTGGACCTACTGTGCGTACGTCACGGCGCCGGTGTCGTATGATCATTTGATGCAGTCGGACGGGGCGCGCGCGGGGCAGGTGGCTAGCTGGAGACAACGCACACTGCGATGCTCACAGAGGATGCTGATACTGACCAGTGTGATGATGCATTGCTAGTACTAGTGCTTATTTATATTTGGACGTGCACTGCAGTTTTGACCTATAGCCACTGATCAGACGCCATGCCTTAATTTTCAATCCATTCTCGGCTCGTGCAAACAAACTACGTGGACCAATCTGTGGAAACCGATTGCCATTAACAAATGGGGTATCACTGTGATGATCTTTGCGCTTGGGGAAAACGGAGCAGGGCCCGCCCGGCGCTGCTGTTACATCCTTTGATTATTGCATCGCATCGATCATCAGCTGATGGTGTCGCGTCAGCCGCCGGGACCCGGAAGGGACCGCCAAACGCATCGCAGGCGCCCGTCCGTGCACGCCGACATCAGGTTGTGGCGAGCGTACACATGCCGTTTGGCGCGGCACGCACGGATGCATGATTAATCGGAGAAAAGCAGGAGACGTCGGACCCTGCCGAGACCGAGCAAATGCTTGAGCCTGATTCCGGTGCCGCCGCGACGGTGCACTGGTTCCAGCTGCTCCACTAGTAAGAAAAAAAGGTGGCAGCGGCAGTGGCAGAAACAGTAGCTAGCAGGCGGAATCCGAATCAGTGGGCGGCCGGCCGAGCTGTGGGTCACCCGTCAGTCCGTGACACCCCGACAAACGGCCGGCCAGGCCGGGACGGGACGTATTGTGCGAACACGCGCATGTGATCTCGGATTGTAGCACACGCACAGTATCGGAGTGTCAGCCGGGCATTGGAGAAAAAGGCACGCGGTTTATGACAAATCGAAGTCACACAGGTGGAATGAATACAAATCATGGATAGTTGAATACAAATCAGAAATCAGGAAGTTATAATCCATCAAGTCGTTTGTGCACATCTCCGTAGTTAGCCTGATACATTGGTCATTAAAGTAATTAGCAGTCACACGGTTCTCTGACAAATAAGAAAGTGTCTAGAAAACTATCAAGAATTTAATACAAACCATGTTTTAAAACGTTGCACCCAAAAATATGAAATAGAACATACATTGATGTCAAATGCATTTGTGCATATTGTGTATTATGCATTTTGTTGCTAAAAGTTATAAAACAAGTTTTCATACAATTATTTTTTCAACAATTTTGAATGCTTATTTTTTCTAGATTTAATTCATTTTTATGAAGCATCTAGAGATATTTTTGTGTGCTCTAAAAATATACATTTTGGATTTCTTATTCCATTTTTTTTTAAAATTTGTTTAGAATTTTTAGAAAAATATATTATTATTGTATTTATTCATAAAAAGACAAACCACATTCAAAACCACCCCAAATCAGGAAAGGAAATAATTTAAATGGTCTTTGACAGTTTAGAGTAAGGTGTCTTGTTTCCAAGGAGAAAAATCATAATACGATGACAGTCCAAAGAGGTCGGATAGATTTTTTTTTTTTTTTTTTTTCAGATAATGGGCTGGATGAACATCAGCTTCATGTCAGGGCCAAACTTCATGTAAATGGGTTGTGTGGACCTCATATATTAAGCCCATTTATAACAAGACACGAAACTGATATAGGCCTCATTTGAATCTCATGTTGGGTTGTTATGCTCGGCCACTTTTTGGGCTCCAATGCCCACCATTTTTTTTTTTTTTTTTTTTGGGCTTGGCTTTTCAAACCAATCAGCTTCATGTCAGGGCCGGGTTTTCATGGTGGTTTTGCTAAATAACACCCGGTTTTGCTTCAAATGGCCGTGGTTTCGTTTTTTCCCTTTTTCTTGTTTATTATTTCGGCCTGAATCTTTCTAGTAAATCACGATAAAATAGAAAATCTAATTTTGTTGGACTCCACATTAGTAGAGCTTTCAAATGAATATATAATATGGTATACTTTAATATAAAATTTTTGCTATGAAGGTTTTGCCTTTTTCATTTATTTCAGCTCAATATTTAAAAATCATAAAATTCTGGAGTTACTGGCTTTCACGGATATTTATTTCCCTTTTATTTCCCTTGGAGTGCATGCTAAAAGAAATCTGCAAAGTAATATTTTAAAATATTTTAAAAGGGAAATAAATATTGTGCACTCCATGATTTCTTTGTTTAAAAATATTTCCCTTTTAAAACAAAAAATCTGCATTGCCATATTTTTCGCTAAGCAATGCTCGGCCACTTTTTGGGCCGGGTAATGCTGACTTTCCATGGATGACATGGATGACATGAGAACAATTAAGAAACTGGCGACACGGAAAATCAACTGAATACTTTGTTCTATCTATCTAAGAATAACACAGTACAGTTTGTTTTTAGCTAATTTCTGTTTCAAATTGAGCTGAAGAAATGCCTAGCTCAGTTATGAAATATCATCTTTTTTGTTTTGAAAATTGAAATATACAATATTTCCATGCGCTGCAGCTATATTGCACACAATGAGTCATTAGTATCAAATTAAGTAATAAAAAACATACTCGAAAAAAAATAAATAAATAAATAAACGGGAGCACATGATCAGAGTAGCACATAGCAATAAGCCCCTACAAAACCCTACCTCATCCCATCCCTCGCATCTCACGGGGAAGACTAGTATGCTCGCCGCCGCCTGGAGGCTGTCGCAGCGAGCCGTCACATCTCCTCTCCTAGGCATCGGGCGATCCCAAATCCGAAACCCTTTCTCCACCATGGCGTCTCTCTCGCCGGCAGCTGCCTCGCCGAAGAGGCTGAGGGTCTACTCGACCGCCGCCGCCGACGGCGACGGCGCGGGGAGCGGCAAGCGCGTGGGGACCCACAACGGCAGCTTCCACTGCGATGAGGCGCTCGGCTGCTTCCTCATCCGCCTCACCTCCCAGTTCGCCGGCGCCGACGTCGTCCGCACCCGCGACTCCCAGGTCACTTTCTCGCCGCTATCGGCTCGATTAACTTTGCATTCCTGGGCTCTCCTCCAGTTTCATGTTTTTTTCCCATCTCGAATGACTTTGAGGCGGTGAGGATTGCCAAGGTCTAGGGGTCTTGGAACTTTGCTTATAGATCTTATGCCAGCATTCATAGAAAGACATGTTGAGTGGTAGCTAGTCCACATGTTGCGAATTATGTTGCTGAATCGTGTTGATATTTCCAAATTTCGTGAAAATACAGTCAGATGGATGTTTTCCCTTTACCTAACACATCAGCTGTACCCGTGCACTTGCTTAGGTGTTGTTTGGTTTGAGGGATGGGGATCTTCTCAAGAATGGATGGGTTGATCTATCACCACTTCGTCCTCACGAGTTAATAATTGGTATAGGCATGAGTTATGGATTGATTCCACCAAAATTCATGGGATGAAGTCATGATGCAGATGCACCACATCATCTAGGATGGGGTGGTTCCTTGAACCGAAACACCCCCATAGATTTCACACCCTTATTATGACAAGGTCTGAATTGACACCTTAGATTTTTGGTGAATGTGTGTGCTCACCTGGGACATAAATTCAACCTGTCTATATATGCTAAGTGGGTCGATTGGTTTAACACACTGTTGAATTGCATTCACAAACTTGGTAAATAGTCCATTTGTTCATTACCTAAAGTCTGTTGTTGGTATATAAGTGCAATAAAGGGCTGCAACCTGCAACTGTACTTATGTGTTTGCCTCCTTACTTGAACTTTGCTATAGAGCCTTGATACATTGGATGCTGTTCTTGATGTTGGGAGTGTCTATGATCCCAGTCGGCATCGCTATGATCATCACCAGAAGGGCTTCAGTGAGGTTTTTGGACATGGATTCAATACAAAACTTAGCAGTGCTGGACTTGTCTACAAGGTACTTCCCTTGGATAATGCTAATTTTGAATTTCTTTCTACAAACTTCCATTGCCCTCAGCAATAACACTTGCATATAATCCTCCAAGAAGTAAGATTTTGTTATGAAGGTTGGTGACATCTGCTGTTAGGTTCTCTACTGCACCGCACCACCTGGTGGATCCTTGACGGGGCACACAGCTTTTATTTTGTTTGCACAGCATTGCCATAATGTGCGAGGCTTACAAGTTGCACATAGAAGATTGTTGTTAGTATTCTTGTAGTTGTTTTATCTTCATTTTTGACATAGAATGCTTATAGTTTAAACTTGCCCTAATTTTGCAGCATTTTGGTAAGGAGATAATTGCTAAGGAGCTTGGGGTTAATGAGGACCATGAAGATGTTCACCGTTTGTATCTCGCAATATATAAAAGCTTTGTTGAGGTGTGAATCTGATGACATGACAGTGTAGATTCTTTGGGTGTATCGAGTCATAAATGTCTAAGTTAATCCTTGTTCTGTCTTTTTAATCTGTTTAATAAAAAAATTGGTGGCTCATCAACTCCAAGCTTTATCTGACATTGGTTACTGTGAAATTTTATGGTAGCCAACAGTTGCTTATTGAGGCTTTAGGTTATGTTTTCACCACCCACCTTCTACATGTATCCTTTTGATTGGATCTTATGAATTGAGGAAATTATGGGCTTAGTAACTAACTTTTTTCAGGGATTCATTGTAAAACTTGCATCATCTGTTTATGCACACATATGGCTATTAAAGACCCACTTGGAATAAACTTTTTTATCTTGTTCACGTGACAAGATTTATCCATGTCTTTAGTCCAAAGGAAGTGTTAATGAACCAAGTACATGATTCGTTAGTTTCCTTCTATTGTCATTTTAACTAGCTTCAATCCCTCAACCATCTTTTGACATCAAGCTTGTTTGAGACATCTAATACTGTTTTTCTCTTCCATGTTTATGAGTTCTTACAATTTTCGTTTGATGGGCTAAAGTACCAAATACCTTGGTCATGTTACAGGCACTTGATGCGATTGACAATGGAATCAATCAATATGACACAGATCAACCACCAAAGTTTGTGAACAATACACACTTGTCTTCACGGGTTGGGCGCCTTAATCTAGACTGGACTGATCCAGACCAGTCACCTGAGAAGGAGAATGCAGCATTTCAACAGGCAATGATACTAGCTGGAAGTGAATTTATGGAGGTATTTGGCATTTTTGACTCATGCCTTAGTGCCATATTGTGTTAAGTTCATTCACTGCATAGGAATTAGTAGGTTATGTGTTGCTATCGCTCCTCTTTTTATATGTCTTAGTAAATTATGTGTACTATCATTCATTTACTCCTTTTTTATATGTCAATATTATCTGTCTTGGTAGATTATGTGTTTGCTGTCACTCCTCTTTTGTTATGATAATATTGTCCATCTTCATTGCCAGAGTGTTCGCTTCCATGTTAAATCATGGTTACCAGCAAGGTCTATTGTCCTGGAGTGTTTGTTATCAAGAGGAAATATTGATCCAAGTGGAGAAATCATGGTTTTGGATCGATTCTGCCCGGTAAAGTCTTGACCTTTTTTGTTTCATACCAAACTGAATCTCACCAATATCCCCAAGTGAATTTTCCAGCTCGGTTTCTACATTTAAAGGAAGCCATAAATCTTATGCTTGCCTGGTTGTTCCTTTATTTTACTATCTTTCATGTGCATGATATTTTGTGATATCTACCTGAGATCATGTGGTCAGTGGTCCTGCTCTTGTTGTAAAAAGAGACATTTGAAAATTGTTGCACCCCCTAAAAAGGAAACTACATGGGTTGTGCTTTAGGTACCATCTTCAAATTTGGGCTGACCTATGTTTGGTGATTGTAACAAGCGATTTAATTTAGTCATTATATCTTTGAACTTGCTTACTGAAGTGCTTTGATCAACGAACATATAAGCTGACCATTTAGCCTTCAATAACAGTGGAAACTTCATCTATTTGAGCTTGAAGAGGAGCTGAAGACTGATCCTCTGACCAAGTATGTGCTGTATCAGGTAAGAATCTTCTCCTCAGACTAAGATTGAACATGAATTTCATGGTGCTTCTTAGTTACACATGTTTTTACTTGTTGATGAATTCCCCAACATTTTGTATTCTCTGATCTAATAGCTCCATATTCAATCTCATAATCAAGGTGACGTCTCCTTTGTTATGTATGAATTGATAGAATTTTAAATTGCTTCCGTAGATTTTTTAGCCTTGTTATTTACTTTTTCTTCTCTAAACCCAGTATCATTGCTACATGTATTTGATTTTCACTTAATTAATTGCAGGATGAGAGGAGCAAGAGTTGGCGAGTCCAAGCAGTCGCAGTTGCTCCTGACAGGTTCGAGAGCCGAAAGGCTCTGCCAGAGAAGTGGAGGGGCTTGAGAGACGACGATCTTTCTGCAGAAACCGGCATTTCTGGTTGTGTGTTTGTCCATATGAGTGGCTTCATTGGCGGCAACAAGACCTATGAGGGAGCATTGGAAATGGCAAGAGCTGCTCTGAAATGCTAATTCAACCAAAGCATCTTACCAGTAAGGCAGTAACAGTCTACACATGTTACCATTGTCTCAGTAAACACATCTGCAACACAGGATGCAATTGTGCCCTGGCCCATGTTATCATTGAATGTAGTTGTAGCTGACATTGATTCTGACATTGATCTTCTGTTATCCTCATCTTACAGAAGAGTTCAATTGATCTTTTTTTTAAACGCTTAGAATGTGACAATTTATCAGAAAAAAAAATGATGGACTTATTTCTCTCCTGGCAACTCATCCATATCTCCAGCATGCTTTCATTTTTGCCTGGCAACTCATCCGTATCTCATGCATGTTTTCATTTTTGGAGTATTCATTTGTGGCCCAGAAGAATCACTGTTTTTTTTGTGCCCATTGACAGACGAAAATGAATGCAAACAAACCTTCATCAGATTGATTTGCACTTTAAACGACTATACTTGAATTATAATTTCAGGTGGATGTAAACATGTTTTTCAACTTACATGAATTGATGGTGAAACACTATACATGTAGTATAGCAACACTACTATGCACGAGCTATGCAAATTAACAAGATTCATACAAGCGCTGAACAATGTGCTGATGGTCAGGGGTACAGGTAGCACATGTTCAGGTTCAGGCCTTAACACGTTTGGTGTCCGCGCAGGCTTTCTCCAGATCCCCAAGGAAGAAGAGGATCCGGTTGGATATCTGCCGATGCTCGTCTGCAGCATCCTGCCGCGGCGCGTCCTTGCCGCAGTCGTCGCCATCCGTGTCCTGGCGGGAGCCCAAGTACCTCTGGATCTCGCCCTGGTAGATCAGGTAGTAGTCCTTTCCTTCCCTGATGATCCTGACACCCCTGAGAAAGAACGCCGGCGCGGTCACACTCACACGCACAGGCCAAACAAAGGAGACGACGGCTCAACTGTTGCTCGGCATGGCAGTTCAGTTGCCAATTGGCAACATCAGAAGCAGTGGAACAGATAGGTGAGTGGCTTACAGTCCGTATCGGTCGCACCGGTCCTGCACGATGAAGACGTCCTTCCAAGACTTGTCGCCCTCCGGCGCGTAGAACGCTGCGGCGTCCGCTCCCCACCTGTCGTTGAACAGCTTGCGCCACAGTTCATCGTCGGAGGTCAACGCACTCCATTTCCTGCAAACTGAGCCAGGAGGGGAGCAGCGTCGTCGCAGTTATTATTGGTACGCGTAACTCACCTGAACAAGAGAGCGCTACCGTTCTAGTACATGCTATCTGCTGGTAGTAAAGTATCAGCTATCCAGCTCTCGCTCGATGCAACGTCTGAAACGTTTCCAGACAGAACACAGAATATGCAACCGATCCGATTTGACAACCAAAATCTGAATTCGAAGAACTCCACTGAGCTACACAATCAAAATCTGAATTGCCAACTGAAACCAAATACTAGGATCAGTTTTTGGGCTGTATTAAATTGGAAATTAAGAATTCAGACCACGGGAGGTTCAGAATTCGAGAGAAACTGACATTGCTTTGGGGAAAAAAAAGACACAGCAATGGTAATACTCATGCTTCCAATTCCACATTGAGATACGACAATTTTGAGGAAGCGTCGAACCTTGGGGAGCAGAGGCGAGGGACTGGTGATCCAGGAGGTGGAAGATCTTGAGGCACAGCTCTCTAGGCAACCCGTCCATGTCCGATGTCTCCTCGAGGCTTTCCCAGCTACAGCGATGCGGCTTGTGCTTGTCTGTCCCGAATTCTCGCACTCACCAAGAAGCTCTGGCTGAGACTCGAAATCCCTGTTTCTCCTTGGCCTTCCAGATCCGGAGCTGAAGGTGAAGAGCTCGAGGGACAAGGGGTGGACGACGAGTGGAGAGGAGAGGGGATGAGAACATGCGGGAAGGAGAAGCAAGCAAAGGTCGTTGGCCCCCGCCGGTAGTTGGATGGAGCCAACGGCTTTGCCGCTTGCGGTCCGTCTGGCCTTTGCAGCTTTGTCTCTATACTACACCGGCGTGTTTGAGAGTGACGTGGAGAGGTTCGCTGCTGACACGTCGGTCCCGAGGCAGTCCAGCGGCGCATGGCTGGACAGTCAGACAGAGAGGGGGCGCGTGCGTCGCAGCTCGCAAGGGACATGAGCTGATGAGCGGCGCTGGATGCCTGGATTGACACCTCGCACCACCTGGCAGTGTCCCGTATCACGTGCGTCCCTGGCATTACGCTCCAAGGTTCCTCCAACCCGAAGGAGGCTTCCGCATTCGCGGTTGTACTTTACGCCTGCGTGGTTAGTTACAACAACTTTTTAATATTGAACGTTACAACACATTATATCGGTGATTACAGAGCATAGATATGAAAAATTTACTGCTTCTGTAGACACAGGTGATACTTCTGGAGTTTTTCTCCTTTTTGGTGTAGCCAGCCTCCCTTTGGGAGGCCCAGAGGCGCGCGGTCGAGGCCATAGGGCCCACAAGAAGTGGCCACGATAGAAGCATCGAGGGTCCTCGCACTCCGATAGCACAATTGGCGCTCCTTGACTGAACGTGTCGGGGACCAAAATCAGAGGTACCCCAACTTAAACGATAATTCTCGGCAAAAGCCCGGTGACGGACAGGCCTACGAGCTAATTCCGGCTCGCACGAGCTCCGGGGCGACGGACGGCCGAAACTCCGCCTCGCACGAGCACGAGCTCGGCCCATGAGTTGTTTTCCGCCTCGTGCGGCTCGGGGCGGATGGCGGATCTCCGTCCCGCACGAGCTCTAAGCCACGCCCCGAGCTCGTCAAACCACGAGCTCACGAGATCACCCGAGCTCGCCTAGAGCTCATGGCCCCACCAAAGGAAGACGACCAAGCTCATATGAGCTCGCCGGGCCCACCAAGCTAAGCTCGCGACCTCGGAGAGCCGGCGGTCGATCTCGACTCCGCCTGAACTCGTGCTCGGAGAACTTAGGAGCTAGGCGGGCTGCACGGTGTCGAATCGCCGGCCACCGAGACCGACATCCGAAGACGGCAACACCGCCGCGCAATCTCGGAGGTCGGGAGCGGCCGAGTCCGGGGTCTCGACTCGGAGGGACGGCCGGGCCGGCTAGCCACGTCATGACACGGTCGGAGGCCGACCCTCGTCCCCAGCAAGCGGACCGACCCCACGGTCGTCGCCTCCGCAAGCGGACCACCGCGCCGTCGACCGACTACTAAGGCCCTCTTTGGCGGGCCCTCCATGCCTCGCGACCCAAGAGGGGCGCTGCAAAAACGAGCTCCGTCCGCCACAAACACGACTACTAAAGAGGAGCGGGCGAGCGGAGCGTGTGCAGGGGGCTCTAGAGTCGCGTCTCCGTGCCCGCCCCTCGCACGAGCTCAAGGGAACGGCCAAATTTGACTTCGCACGACTGAGCTCGGGATGTCGTCGATATTCCCGAGTCCGGGCGAGCTCGCACCCGCGCCAAGACGAACCGCATGCCCTCGGAGGCCGTGTGGCTTGTTTCCGACTCGCACGACACGAGCTCGGAACGACGCGGAACTCACGAGTTCGCGAGCTCGCAACGCGCCAAGACGAGATGAGCGTCCTCAGAGGCCGCACGACTTATCTCCGACTCGCACGACCTGGAGCTCGGAGCGACACAAAGCCCATGAGCTCGCAGGGCTTCGGGACCACCTACTTGTCTGGCCGCTCATCCCTACGAGGGAACGGGCAAAGTCAGATCTACAGCAACAATTAGGCGGAATCGAGTGCCGCGGCCTACGCCCTCGCGGGCTATACACCGACAACGGACATCAACGCCCCTGGCAGACACGACGTATCGACTCAGATACTGAATCCGCATCCCGACAACCGCAAGACGACAAAAGCAATGATGACTTTTGCGAAGCGTGCGTCCTGACGGCCGCCTGCACGCCCCCGCTGAACATGTCAGGGCCGCCCGCTTCCGCCACGGTCAGCAGGGAATTCAGACGTAGTCGGCGGGATTCCCGTTCCCGAACAGCTGTGACAAGACAAGGGCAGCTCGGTAACCGCAGCGCTCGCACGCCTCCTTCCTTTTACACTATCCTTACACGTCCCCTCCCCGGTGGCTCCTACTGTGCATCCCTTGTGACTATAAAAGGGATCCCTAGGCCACCGGAAAGGGGAGAGCTTCTCACGCACACGGAACTCCACGATATTCTCATACACACACCACTCATAGAGACTTGGGAGTTCGCTTTCTCTCTCGACCTGCTTGTAATCCCCTATTACGAGCATTTGAGCTCAAATACAAAGTGACTCGACTGGACATAGGGCACCGCTTGCCCGAACCAGTATAAACCCTATGTCTTCCTCGAGCTACGCCATCGGAGTCCCACACGAGTGTGAGTGCAATCAAGCTCTAAGTGGGTTTTGGCGTTGATGACCACCGAATTAGGGAACTAATGAGATTTGTGGAGATGATATGCAGGAAATAAAATAAGCTAGTTGGTGGTGTTTCCGAATCAAGGCGATTTAAATTATTTTATATCTCGAATCTTGAGTTTAGGAAATTACGTCGTACTATCAAGAGGGATCATAAGACTCTTGGCTACATGTGAACTAAATGCTCAAAGCTCCAATCCAGCCAAATACTCAAATCCAAGCCAAAACAGCCAGCAGACAACATTTTCTACCCTTCGCTGTTTGGCAGGCGCTGCAGTGCCGCGTGTTAAGTGTGGCGGTGCCACACTTAACAAACCGTTGGGGACCCGTCGGAATACCTTTCCTACCCCTCCCATAGTGGTCACCTGGTTCACTTCTTCTTCTACCTGGAGCAGACACCAGGAAGCACACCTTTTGCTCTCTCTCTCTCTCTCTCTCTCTCTCTCTCTCCATAGTTGCTCCTACGTCTCCCAAGCTAAGATTTCAATTCCACCATCAAATCTTGAGGGAAAAGAAAGAAAACTTCGATTGGAGACCGAATCTACATCTTCCCCAACTCAAAAGCGCATTTGGTTCACGTTTGGCCGGAACCCTAGGGTTCTTTACTCTTGGAGCTTGCTCCTAGACGACTAGGCGTCGCCCTTGAGCTTGCCTCCATGTGTGGCAGTCTTGGGAGGTTTGTAACCTCACACAAAATCAATACATTACCGCACATCTCTAGGGTTAACTCCCTAGACTTGTGAATGAGGAAAAAGGATAGCCTTTGTGGTGAGCTAAGCCTTGTGTGGCAACCTCAACGACGTGGAGGTAACCCAGCCTGTGTGGCGACAGTGAACCACGGGATAAATCCTTGTGTCACTTGTGTTCTTTATATTCTTACCTTTATATTCTTGTGAGCTAGGATTTTGTCCCGATCTACTTTGTTACTTGGTTCCAGACATTTTTGGCTAGCTCTGTGTGAAGTATTTGTGTGCAGGAACAAGGAGGAACCACAAACTACAAGTTCTATCTCTCAGATTTACTTTGCTGTCATATTTGTTCTGTTGGGCGCGGCAGTGCCGCGTGTACTGTGCTGACGGTAGTGTTTAAGTTTTGACACGTCGATTTTTAGGGGTCAGCCTATTCACCCCCTCCCTCTAAGCTTCCATCAGATCCTACAACGAGCCGTACGATTTTACTGTGTCCGTGGAATTCAACCACGACACTACGTGGTTAGTTTAGGAACTATTCCCATGACTATACGCGTTTGTGCTCTAGACTTGAGTTCCCATGGTCTTTTGCGGACACAAGGGGGACTTATGAGAAGTTGTTAAAATTTGGCCTGTAGTCGGGACTCAGCATCTGGATCTGTATTTTTCCTCTCTTCTAATGACGTCGTTTGCCGGTTAAGGATGAGCTGTTGTCCCCGACCAAGGTTAAAACACTCAAATTTTTGTTACTGATCCAAGTCTTTTTTGTTGGCGACAGAAACTTCGCTCTCTGAAGGATGAGCTCTAACATCTGCATCCTTGATGAAGTCAAAATCTTGGCGCCAATAAAGTATTTCCCCTTGCTTCTCTTTTGGTGCATATTCGACAAATCCATTATACAATGTATTGGGCGTGAAATGGCCGCTTCCTACAAAATACACAGTTACTAGTTTCAGAAACTTTCAGGAATCTGTTATCGTGAGTCTAAGGCATCTAGCAACGCCTTTTTTTGTGACTAATCTAGCAAGGACTCTGTTGGTCCAATAAATAAACCACAAATCCACAATAACATTAACATCTATGCTTTTGTCCTCGTCACATTTGCAAAAGAAAAGACGTGTCATACTCTTACATTGTTAACTATCTACAGCTGCTTTTCCTTTTTTTTTTTTCAAGTGACTTGCAGTGAATAGTCCATAGTTCGATGGTTCCATATCACTAATTTTGCCAAATTGCTTGTCGTAGAAGCCCCATAACTCAAACCTGTTTCAGAACCCACAAAAGAAAAAGAGAACGATGTCGAGATTTAGCATAGCTACATACATATATTAACCTAAAACAATAACTGAAAATGGATTTACCAGTATGCCAAGAACTGGAATGGAGCATATTTGCCGTAGATTTTATCTAATTCCTGACGAATAGAACTGATGGTAGTTGCTCTTTTATGAATCTGCAATAAATTTCAGTCATAGTAAAGGGCATATTGAAATCGTCCACTATGAATCCTACGAAGATTCAAATGTTCCAGGAGGGAAAATACCTGTTTCAAATGCCTAATTGTTTCAGTATCAGCTGGGATCGTGTGGAAGAATCCCATACACATGAGCACATTGGCACGTGTGAAAGGACCAAACCCAGAGATCATTGATAACTCTTTGTTCAACCTCTCGTAGGTGGATCCAATACTGGATGCCTCTTCTGCAGCTAGTACAAACATTTTACACATATCTTCAAGTTTCTGTAGGCATACCTTCCCTTCTACAAGGCTGCGTGCAAGCATTACAATTCTCTTTGCTCGGTATCCAAGATTGCAACTCTTGGCTAAAAAGTCCTCGTCAAAGTTGGCCAATTCTTCCGGCGTAGGGAAATCACCGATACAGCCTTCCAAGTGAGGATCATTGCTCAATCTAAGCTCCGATGGTTGCAAGGAATTATCTGTACAGATTGCTTCACTTGCGACTGAGGGTAAACAAGACAAAATTTCACCTGTCTTCAAATTTGTCAGGCCATTTTCTCCACTTGCGAGGTTTGGACCCTCCAATTTATCCTCTGAAAACCTTGCTTCTAGATTGACGCGGACACTCTGCCTCTTGTTGCGCTTCCTTTTATTATGTTCCCTAATTGGAGGCGTTGTTGACTGAAAATCTTCGATGCTGGATGTGGATGACCATTTCAGCTTCAACTGAAGCTTGCACAGTGCAGTAGCCATTGACATGCTCCTTGTCCATCTGTAGTTATATACCATACCATTAGTTGTGCAAGAAATCATGCTAACAGGATTAGAAATTCTTAACAAACTGTATACTGTTGAAGCATTCCACTATAAATAAGTGTTCTCTGTCAATAAATACTCCATTGAGTACCTGCAATGTCTCATCTTGAAATATAACTCATCTTCTATATACAAATCCTGAGCCAAAAATGGGCTAACAGATAGTTTTATTACTTTCAATTTGGAGCTTGAGCAACTATTTGCAGAAATAGGACCATTTGATATAGTATAGAACCAGGCTGACAACAGTCTCAAACATGTAAATTTTACATTTCATTTTATTCACATGGTGCTGATGTTGAACACAAAAAAAAACAATTAGTTTTACCTTTTCAAATATTCTGGATATAATACCATTTAAGATACACGTTAGAAACTTAGCGCTGATAAATTAGGACAGAAAATAGTTGTTTGAACATTTTGTCAAGATTTGCCTGGTTTTTTAAAAAGTACAGACTGATACTTTATTCGAGTTCATAATTACCCTTCCTCATCTCAGATGTAATATTAAGTGCAATTTATTCGAGTTGAACTGATCTGTCTTCAACATTGAGGTTTCGCTTCACACGCTTATAATTTGCAGTGCGAGAATCATATAAGGCCTCCATTTATATCTCCTGATGTGTATTGTCTAGAAATTCACACAAGTGTATTTTGAACTCAGTAGCACAACATCAGATTTCTTCAGGAGATCCCCGTACAAGATTCAGATCTCTTCAGTAGCATAACCCAGTACGAATGGGAATGAAGGGAAAGCGGGCCGAAACTCAACTGGCAATTGCAGAGGAGGATGCACTTGACCATGTCCTCGAACAGCGTGGGCGAGCGGAAGACGCGCCCGAACCCCGCCTCCCGCGCCGCGGGTGCATCGCCTGGAACTCCGCAACCGTCTTGCCATCCTCCTCCGACAGCCGCAGCATGCGACGCACCTGCTCCTGCGGATACCAGACCAGGAAATGGAAATCAGAAGAGCGTCGCTTCGCCGACAGCGCCATCATCAACGCTCGATTCGGATCCGACCCATGTACATGCTTACGAGGATGTGGTCCTGGTCGAGCGGGCAGAGCGTGGAGGCGCCATGCACGGCGACGAGGAGCGCGGGAGTCAGGGCGCGCGGGGTGGGAGGACACGCGGGCAAGGAGGGAGACGGAGCCGTCGGAGGCGAGGCGGAGCGGGCGCACAAGCGTGCGGCTGGCCGGGTCCCACCGGTTGGGCGCCATCATGAACAGCCCGTGGCTGCACACAGCCGCCGCCAGCTCGAACGGCGCGGCGGCGCCGAGCGGGAGTTCCATCTCCAAGCGGGGCTCCTCTGCAGCTCGCGGTCGCGCTGCGCCCGCCGCCACTTGGGGTCGGCATGGGTGCGGGTGCAGCCGTGCGGAGCGGCAGCGGGCACCGGCACCGGCAGACTAGCAGACCGTCGGCTCGCCGGTTTCTTTAGGGCTTGTTCGGTTGTGAGACTAGCTGTGTTTAGGCTTTGTTTGGCTGATTGTGTATTTAATTTGCTCGAGTCTAATATACCTATGGAGGAGCATTGGCTGAGGCGTTAGACTGTGGTGCCCGGAACGCTGGTTGCCTACGGGGAGGAGCCAGTGGAGAATTGCTAGAGCGATCTTTCGTTGAGATTTGGAGACAGTGTCCTCTGATTTCTTGATGTTGCGAATCTCCTTTGCCGAGCGGCCCATCTTTGCATGGTAAATAAAAAAAAAACGGTGTGCATAAAAACAAATAAGCATGCATATCTGAAAAAAATCCCCTATTTCAAAAAAAAAAAAAAAAAAAAGACCTGGTATGGTCGTCTTTCATCTTGCTGGGGTAGACAAGTACCTGACAGGCTCCTCAAGGTGGTCGCCTTGCTAGTCCTCCACCAATTTCTTTTGGCCGGATTTCTCTTAATTATAACTAGTTTATTGCCCGTGCTAACGCTCCGGTAACATGTAGGACAACACAAATTAAACAACCAAAATGTATTGCGTAAATGCTTTGGTGATTTTGAAAGAAAAGAATAAAAAAACATGATTTTGATGCCTCATAGTGGTAGGGTTTGCGTACGTGTGTTCATATGGGTGAGTGTGCGTGTGTGTTGAGCGTCTGCGTTGTACTGTGTAATCTCAAAAAAAAAAAAAACCCTAATACCAAATAAAGACTATTTGCATGACAATAATGATATCAGAATACATGGATACATACACAACCTTTCAATTTTAACATATAACAAAATAGTTTGGCGAACTCTAACAAATTACATGTTCCACTTTCTGATGGTTGGGAGTCTTGTTGCCCAGTACCAGTGCCCAACAGTACTGCTGCCTCAGTCTTCAGACCACATCCCACTGCTCTCCAACGTCTCCTCATGCTCTACAACAAAATAGTTTGGCGAACTGTATCACCTACTCCTTTCGTTTCAAATTATAAATTGTTTTGATTCTTTGATATATTCATTTGCTATGCATATGGAAATAATAATAATATATTTAGTACTTTGGAACGAAAAGAGTAGTAACCAAAAAATGTTAGGATAGCATTGGACTTTAGGACCAATGTTTTGCATTTTCAGATCTAAAACTTGAGATAACACTATTTCTATATTTTGTAAAATATATACTTCATGTGACTATTTCTACATTTTGTAAAATATATACTTCATCTGAGTTTAGGAGAAACTAATTTAGTATATTTTTATATTCAGTTATCCCAGGAAATGCTTAAAGATTGATACAATTCAAATCAAACTAATTCTTATTTATTCGATTAGTATAAATTGTTAACTTCAACTATCAAACTATCATGTTCTGAAAGGTTAGAATAAGTGAGATCTGGGTCATCTCTAAAATTGAAGCTGAACGCCATGAAACAAGGAGAACTGTTAAGCTGGCTTGTTTCGGTTTTGTTTCAGCTTCAGCTTATTCTCTCTCTCGTAATAACACTTTTCAAACGTCAAAATCAGCCGGCTTTGATTAAGAGACCAACCATCGCCGGCGCAGTCGGGCCTGAAGGAGGCTTGACTTCCGCCTCCCGGTTCTACTTTACGTGTTCGTGTTTAGTTTACGGATCATCACGACGGTTACACTGAAAGTCTGAAACTGAACTCGCTCGGTCACGGGCTCACGGCCTTGGCCTCGAGCCCGTCGGTGACAAGCTGACAGCCCCGCCCGCGGCCGCCGACGCCCGCCTGCAATGGCGAGGCCGTCGCGCCAAAGCCCGACCCATGCCTCCGTCACATCCCTGCGCGGCTTCGGGCGACACTCGCCACAGCCGCCTTCGCACGCGTCGGCGGCGTTACGGCGAGCGGCGGCGGTGCTCCTCCTCGCGGCCGCAGTGGCGCTGCCCTGCGCCGTGCTGTACCGCGCCGCCGTGGAGACTACGAAGCCCATCCATGTCACGCGTGTGCGCCGGCCCTTATTTCCTGCGCCACCGCTTCCTCCAGTTCAGGTCCCCGAGGATGACGGCGACTTCGATCCCTTCCCCACCGGCGATCTGGTGGGGTTTGCCTCCCGTTTGTTACCTTTGTTGTTGTTTTTTCTATGTTTTACAACATTCTAGTGATCCGACTTATTCCTTGTGCTTATCATGTTTTTAATATGCGTTTTCAACTTTTCATGCTTGCTGCTTATTATGCCCGAAATGTGCTCTCAATATTCCTAATCGCGCTAGTTTCCTACCTGAGACCTAGCAGTTTCTGCATCCCTGAACCTGATATAGTGTTGTTTTGGTGGGTTCCCTTTAAGATCATGCGACGATTGCTGATATGTTAATATATTTGAGATTTGTTGCCTTGTTGGACAAACTGGTCGTTTTTTATGATACACCTGATTTTCTAAGCTTACTTCTCAGCTGAATGGAATAAACAAGTACCAATGGCTTGTTTTGTGTCATGTTGTCAAATAAAAGACATGAGTGCATTTCTGGTAACATTTCATGATCTCTTATGCTCTGACCTAAAATAAGATCCACTTGTTATGTCAGAGATAAACCTGATGTGGTTGTTATTCTTATGCTCCAGTCAAGCAGTTACTCCCAATTTTCGCCTCCTGATTGATAGATTCAAGGTCAGTCATGAGGCAGATCTTGTAACTTGGTATCTCAATTCTCAATCAGCATAATTGTTGTTGTAGGACAGCGAAGATCTCAGACTAGAACTGGTTCTGCAGGAGGCTTCCATGGACAATAAGACCATAATATTGACGACCCTCAATGCTGCATGGGCTTCGCCGGGCTCAGTGATAGATCTTTTCATTGATAGTTTCCGGCGTGGTGTTGGCACTAGTTCACTCTTGAGGCATCTTGTGATAGTAGCATTTGATTTGAAGGCGTATGAACAATGTATTAAGATCCATCCCTACTGCTTTGCTCTTCCAACCAAGGACGTGGACTTTTCTCAAGAGAAGAGGTTTCAGACAACTGGGTATCTGGAAATGATGTGGAAACGACTGGATTTCTTGCGGCTAGTGCTTGAAAAAGGTTACAGCTTTGTTTTCTCGGTAAATTTATACCTTTACGTCCCTCCTGTTCTAATACATTAATTTTCAGCCTTTGAACTATTCAGTGTGATCTTCTTATTGGTAGTTTTATCTGATATAAACTACTGCTTCCCCTCTGTATTTCAGGATGCTGATATCATGTGGTTCCGCAATCCATTTCCCTTCTTTTATACTGATGGAGACTTTCAGATTGCATGTGATCACTACGTAGGGAATGCAACTGACTTGAGGAACATAGCCAATGGAGGATTCAACTATGTGAAGTCAAACGACCAAAGCATAGAGTTCTACAAGTTTTGGTATTCTTCCCGGTTTAGATATCCTGGGCACCATGATCAGGATGTATTTAATTTTATAAAGCATGATTCTTACACCACAGACATTGGTCTGACAATTAAGTTCTTAAGTACTACATACTTCGGCGGCATTTGTGAGCCAAGCAGGGATTTAAATAAGGTTTGCACCATGCATGCGAACTGTTGTATTGGACTGCAGAGCAAGATCCATGACCTAAGAATCATGATGGAAGATTGGAGTAGCTATATGTCGATGCCACCAAGCGTAAAACAATTCAGGGCATTGTCGTGGAGAGTACCGCAAAATTGCAGGTACGATACCTCCATGGATTTGAGTGTGAATACTTTTTTCTAAAAAGATCTAGTGAACCCCGGCTCATATTACTAATAAGGAGTAGAAAATTACAAAGACATGCTAGACTCTGAATACTCTTTCAACCAAAACCATTCTGTGATTCAATGAAGTACAGCTTGTCTTGTGTCAATTTTCTTTTCTTGTGACGGCACTCTGATCACACATTAATTTTTTTTTTTTTTTTTTTTTTTTTTTTGCAGTCTTTTCGTTACTAA
The DNA here is from genome assembly GCA_015847255.1 of Hyparrhenia diplandra. Taxonomy (NCBI): domain Eukaryota; kingdom Viridiplantae; phylum Streptophyta; class Magnoliopsida; order Poales; family Poaceae; genus Hyparrhenia; species Hyparrhenia diplandra. The sequence continues at coordinate 107,206 of JADLZK010008607.1, read as the reverse complement.
GCCCATGAGGATTGTGAAGTGGAAGAAGACAGGCAGTTCAATACTGCGAAAAACTTGTCAACTTTTGAACATGTGTTTTTTTTTTGAAAGAAACAGCTCAAAGGTTGGTTTTCTTGCTTACTATCCCATTCCTTCTGTTTCATCTATTGTATGCTGTAGGTCGCAATCAACATTTCCATGCGTAGGTATGAAGTTAAACTTTGGATCTTGTAGAAGGTTAAAGTGTTAACCCATGAGGGATCCTGAAAGAGAGTGAAAAATCTATGCCACATGCTAGTTTAACTGTTTGAAACAATTGGAGATCATGCTTATAAGATTATTTGATTGGGTTTATTTAAGCATGCTTTAAGTGGTACACATAATTAAGAATGATATTGTTTTTTTTCCAAACGCTATGGTCAAGGAGAATGGTAAAGCTGATGTGTCTTTGGTTCATATGCAACAGTGTAACAGTATTCGAAATCGTGCCTTACTCCACCCTAATGGGAATATTGAATAAATATCTGACTTCCATAATATAAAGCAGAGGCATAACCCCTACCATTATTTTTACTTTTTTACAAAGACATTAGGATCTTTATTCTATAAAGTAAATAGTTGGTTTAAATTGCACGGTATACTGTCAATTGGCTAGTAGCTTACAGACAAATATTTGTCTTTCAGGAAAAGATTGATGCGTAATCAAACATCAAGTATCAACTATGCGAATTCGATGCTGTTAACTAATGCGGCCAATTATGTGCCATCATCTACCTGGATCAGCAGACACTCATGCCTTGTTTGAAAAGGGTTGCAAGGTTTTAGACTTTGGGGTCAAGGGTACCTAGGAGGAACCAGCTCAGAGGACTTGTTTGCAGAGCTAGGAGGATTTCACTCAGAGGACTTGATCTCAAAAACCCCAGGTTCTTCAGGAAGTGACACTGTCATCACCTAGGGACCAGATAAATCCTCCAATGACTTATGTGTTTTATGCTTTCTCTGGAATCAGAAACCATATCTCAGGATCAATTCAGATGGCCTCAGGCAACTCTTCACATTTGGTCTTGATTAGGATATCAGGTCTCCAATAGTAGTTCTTCAACGAAGTGCTTTCCTTGCAAAGGCTCCCCCACCTATTAGGGCCGTCAACACCATCTTGGTAATGGGCCTTTCTACGGGGATGACACATACTTGTGTTAACCCTTGCAAGAGCAGCAATAACCCCCTTCTCCTCAGTGGCCAAGTGATCAGTCATACCCTCCCTTTCCCTGTTGCTTGGCCTTTGCCTGGATGACTCCCTTGTACCATCCACTCGTGATCCATGCTCCAATCCTTCTATGTGAAATCCTTCTAGCTCTGCAGACATCCACGACTGGAGACTTGGTATTCCCCATCACACACATGCCTCTCCCACTGAAATTTCTTCAATGCACTCGCCCCTCTGCTTCTAGCTCATCTGAACCAAACTCATAAAATTTCAGGTCTTCAATCATATCAACAGGGATATACAGAACATACTCCCTCTTTTGAACCCCCTATGCCCCCTTTTTTTTGACAACAAAAACTGTGGGGGGAGATCCCCACAGTGGCAGCCATTTTCATAAATTTAAAAACTGTGGGGAGGAACTCCCTGTGCCTCTTGTGTGGGGGAAAATCAATATCAAATTGTCCACCCTCAGATATCTCAGTAATCTGTAGATACACTAGATAGGTATTTTCTTTGGGTTCTTCACTTAAGCACCCACTTTGAACACAAGGACCAACAACTCCTAGTAATGTCGTGGACAACAACACTCATCACCCAGGTCTAGTTGCACATAGTGCATGTTCCAGGCAGGGTCAGGAAGATCCTCTATAGTGATATTGTAGTATGAAAAAAATGCTTCCTCCATAATCCTCATGGACCCATGCGCTAATTGCAGAGAGACCTTGCAAATACTTGACCTTCCTCTTCGCCCAATCCTCGTCTTATCCATGTAGACTGGAAGTAGACAATAAAGGGCGTGTACTAAGTTTAGTTTTGTACGTTACTATGATTCCTTTGTTGACATCGACGGTCCTGTAGATGATGCCCTTGACTTCTTCATCCCTTGCAGACCTACTACTCCGGCGCTAGCTTTCGAGCATACACCTCAGGGATCATCTCTATATTCCTGAAAACATATCAAGGCTTGTTCCGGTGACTGAAAGGCTCCTCCCCGCACACACATTGATGCCATTCAGAAAGTGGAGCCCCAGCTTGAGGAGTCCTGAAAACTCCTGGTTCTGGTGGCTGAAATGATTGTCCCCTCCGATGGTCTAGAGGTATCTGGCACAGTTCTTGGCTTGGGCTGCAGAGTCTTCCAAACAATGTGTTCATGTCCTGTAGGGGCTCTGGCCCCTCCAGTTTCATCAAAAAAAAAAAAAAAAAAACAAAAAAAAAAAAAAAACAATGTGTTCATGGAGAAAGGTAACCTGCTGAAGCATTATGTCCACCTGATGTTCTTCTGTTGATATCAGAACAGTGTAATAGGGTTGGAAATTGTCCCTTGTTCTATACTAATGGGGGATATTATTGTGTAAATAATATTGGACTTCCCTAGTCCTTGCCATTATTTTTTTTTCATTTTAAACCTTAGGATATTTATTCCACAAAATAAATAGTTGGTTTAAATCGCCTGGATACACTGTCAATTGGCTAGTAGTTCATGTAAAATATGTTGTCTTTTAAGAAAAGCTAGTAAGTGTCGACTCTGCCAATTTGATACGAGCAGGCATCAGCTAACGCTGCCTCTCATCGTTGGAAAATCTTCTGTACTGTTTGAAGTAGTCAACGTTTTGGGGCTAAAATGATTTATCTGGCTTGCAGTGTATTTGAATCTTTCAAATAGCATCGAGTGTAGATGTTTTATCTACATAGTTACAAACTAACAACGCAAGAGGCAAGTTGCGCAACAAAAGCAACAAAAGTGAAGAAAGGCTTTAAAGGGGAACCTAGCATGAGACGAGCGAATGCGAGTGGCCACCTGTTATTGCCATTGGCATGCAGAAATTCTGTTACAGTCCTCTGCATCCATTTTCCAGGTGAGGACTGATGAGTTATTTCAGTCTTGATGCTCTGAAAATTTGATACGTGAAGCGCAATTGCTCTTTGGGCACAGTCATGCTACTGTTCTCAGTATTGGGCATCTTCGACACTAACAATTTCATGGCGAAATATTGATCTGTCGTTCAATTTTCTCAAGGTATGATGAGAAACAGAAGAGACATACTAAGTCCAGAGTGGCAAATATAATAACTTAGTCGTTTCTGGCAGGGTGTCATACATAATTATGAAATCAGCTAACCGACGCCGGCTATAAAAAGAAACAGGTAATCTCCCAGTCAGGCTTGCTCATTCAGCAACTGATAACGAATCTGAGTGGGTGAACCTGAATTGCTATCACCTTTGTTCAGGGTGATGGTATCCTAGATGTTTCCGCCATTTCCACCAGAACGCTGCAGTCGGTAGGGTTGCTGTTCAGATGGCTACGAAAAGATAAAAATCGCGCGCTCATGCCACCCACTTAAGCCAACCTTATCTTCTTATCATAAAAACTAGTGTCTTTATCCTAGAAGATGCCCCTTTTCACGCTTTGCCAGTCCGGATCATCTCGGGATTTAAAGTTTTGGGCCCATTTTGAATCTATTCAGATATATAGCTGGGACATGGACACATCACACATGCTAGTAGTTTTTCCAGTTAATCTACTTCAAATTTCAAACACCTTCTATATATAACCCAGTTCAAGCATACTATATAATATACCTTGCAGGTTCCAGCCGATCAGGGTCGTTCAAATTCTGTAACCTGATCTGGTCTTTTTTTTTAAAAAAAAAAAAAAACGATTGGTAGACCTGTTGGGCAACTAGAACCTATGCTGTGACCCTGAAGCCCGGCAGCGTGTTGATGACTGTGGAGAAGCCACGTCGGCAGTTCCCGGTTCTGAGAGCTCGTGGCATCCCAAAGTAGTTTTCCAGAGATACGCTGATACAAAAATGACATGCCTCTATAGTTATTTTGAATGAGCCATGTTAGTGTCAAATAGGATGAACGTCACGCAAATACTGTCCTAAAAGACAGGAACTCTGTTGCATCCTTCAAAGAAGAAATCACTGAAAGGAAATAGCTAATATTCTTGAGTGTTGTTGTCAAATGTCAAGAAGCGATGCCTACGACTGTTCCGCTCCCGTCGCTCTCCGGCGATGAACCCAGAAACCAATCCACAGATCGATGCAAACCAATCCTTGAAACCCGAAACCTATATGCTATCAATCCTGATGCAGATAGACTCTCCAACAACCAACAAAAACTCCAGAATCAGCCTCATCTCCAAACAAGAACTAGCGCCGCTACAGTAAACTCGAAGAAACTGGAAGGCCGTCTACAGATCCTAAGGCTGCGCCTGGGTTTTCAAGATCAAAGTAGCCAAAATCCTTGATGATACCTTCAAGATTCCTCCTGATCCGGGCCTGCGGTTTCAGCATCAATTCATCCCATTATTGTTCTTGAAGGTCATGAAGACAAGAAACACCCCAGTCCTCCCACGTCGCGAAGAAAGGGGAATTACAGGTAATTAGAGGCGAAAATTGGGCAATGAAGAGGCAAGTTACGATTCCGATGAATCCCCCTTTATAAGATCTATGAACAGCTCTCGGATCCTCCCACAAAGCTTTCTTCAAATCGAGAACCAACCCACTCTTTGCCCTCAAGGTGTCCACCGATTTGCCCAATGGAGGCGAGTATTGAGCATCCCGATCGGCTCATGGCGCTTGAAGGTGGTCTTTGCTCAATCGGTCCCGATGAAAGGCTTGACAAAGGAAGTGGGGGAAACCGGCAAAGGCGAGGGTAAGCATGTCACGGTCGTTGACATGGCCGGGGCACGCAAAGTCCTCACAACGCTTCTTGGCAATCGGTTTCTTCCTCTACGTTACGTTGGTGAACTCAAGACAACCGATCGACCACATGAAGAAGGTATGGAAGCTCCGGTGGGGAGATGGATGATAGCCCTCTGGAGGCGGAGGCGGGCGGGGAAGTTCGTGCGAGTTTTCTCGGGAGGGGCGGCGGAGGCACGCCATCCTGGGCGGACCGTGGCGAGTACAAAGGTGACGCCTTCCTAGTTGAAGGGCTAGCGGCGGGGAGCTGATCCGTCATCGGCACTCTTCACACATGTGCCGATGTGGGTTCGGTTCGAGAACATCCCGTTCTACCTCCTCACCAAGAAGGCGGCCCACGATCTCGGGAGATCATCGGGTCAACTATGAAGATCGACAACAACGCAAGAGGCTGCATCAACGACAAGTTCATCGAGAACCGGGGTTCAGCTCCCCTTGTTCATGCCTCTACGAGAAGGAGATCACGCCGCTCGATGAAATCACGGTGATGAGGTCCTCGTTCGAATCCGGTATGAGAGATTACCAAATTTTTGTTTGTTTGTAGGATTCATTGGGCACATGGAAGCAAGGTGTGATATTCTGTTGCGAGAGAAGAGATTAAACTTCATGTCTGTCTCTCCGTGTCCCTCCGGTACATTTTGATGATCCCGTTCACGGTTTACGCCGATCGGTTGGGCCAGCCCTCTCATAAACAACGAGCCTCCTCTCTACGTGGCGTGCCCCAAAACCTGCACATGAGGGCCTCCCGGAGAGTGTTGAGTTTGTTACGAAAAAGGTGGCCAACATGTGCGTGGATCGATAAGAAATTGCGGGGCAATGACGAAAAAAGCAAGTAGGTGAGTGCGTTGGTGAGAACAAGGAGACTTGAGACACACAATTCTTCGGGCTCCACCGGTTTTAAAAAGCAAAAGGGGTTGGAAACGCAGAGAAAGAGATGGCTCGATAGTGCAAAAGCAACATTGTTGTCAACACGGCACTGAAAAGCAAGGGGGCCAATGGCGGGCGGCCTCGCTTCGGAGGCTGGATGGCGATAGGGACATGGAACCAAGACATAAAAAAAATCACTTTCCGGGGTCCTACACTATCCGAATGTTTTGGTAAGGAAGGTTTGTTACTTTTGAAGGAAGGCTGAACAAAGTATGTACCAAGTAATGCTGGGATGGAAATAGGTCGGGAGGTGATGAATCGAGGGAGCGTCTAAAGGATGTTGAAGGTGGTAAGGCAGCGGCCGGTCCGAGGGGCTACCGGCAATGCGTCGGGCGCTAACGTGGCGCCGGCGGAGCCATGAGTCCGTTCATGTGGAACTGCCGGTGGCACAGGGGGCAGCTGCGTGCGATTCCTCTTTGTGTCCGGATATATCGGACATCTTGTTCCACCGTTACGCTCCTCTCTCGATCTTAGGCTAAATAATTTTGTAATAGCATGTGTGTTTGTGTGCCTTGGGTGCGAGTTTGTCCTGTTCCTAGTATCCGGGTTATGCATCTTTGTGGTTTCTCTGCTACCTGCGGTCACCACCTACTTGATGTAAAAGTTGAAAAGCCCGATGGAATAAAAAGGGAGTAGCACGTTTGTTTATGAGGCTTCTTGTTCTTCCGTTGTGTGTCTCTATGGCATGTGCCTTTTTGCTTTGTTGGCCATCCCATGCGGGCTAATTCTCCCGAGTTGGTTTGTGAGGAAAAGATATATGCGATCCGAGAATTCTTGGGGGTGACGACCATTGTTGCTTGTTTGGGTGTTGTTTACTGAGAGGACTATCTAGAGTCCGACCCCCTTTCTATTTCTCATCAATATGGTGTGGCAATCGAAAATGGAGTTGGATGTCCTTCGTAGCACCGGCATATGGAGTTTAGTATTTTTGGACAACCTTTGTTTCTCGGGGATGTTTACGCTTTCGATCATCCCTCAACTTTGACGGGTCCTCATGGCGAGGCCCGTCGGGAGAAAATGAATCTTCTAAGTTGGAACTGCCGAGGGTTGGGACTCTCTCGGACAGTTCAAGATCTTGTTGCTCTAGTTGGAGCAAAAAGTCCCCGCCCCGTTTTCCTATCGAAACAAGAATGTCGGTGATCGTCTTTGTGAATTTGAGGTGGAGACGGGGCTCAAAAATCTTTTGGGTGGCTGTTGGCGGTACTAATACGGTGGTGGTCTTGCTTTATTTTGGCATGAGTCCATGGGCGTTCACTTGATTGAAAAGCACGAGCGGTTTATTGATGTGCATGTTCGTGAATCAAATACTTAAGCCTTGGTTTGAATCACTTTTGTTTATGGTGAACCCGGGGCTGAGAAACGGACATCACATGTGGGAGTTGATGAGAAGGTTGCATGGGGCGTCTCTTGAACCTTGGGCTGATTGGTGATTTTAATGAAGCTATGTGGAGCTATGAACATTTTTTTTCTTGTCGGCGACCGAAAGACGAATGGCTGCATTCAGGATGTACTCGGTGATTGTGGTTTTGTCCGACGTTGGCTTTGTGGGCTTGCCCTTCACGTATGATAATGGCGTGGGCGGCAATGCCAATGTGAAGGTTCGATTAGATAGGGCGTGGGCCGATTCAAATTGGCGTGACATGTTCGGTGCGGCTACCCTTCACCACCACGGTTTCTTCTAGATCGATCATTGTCCGCCTTTGCTAGAAATTAAGAAGGAAAGCCGGGAGCGACATAAACCGAGAATCTTCCGTTATGAAATAATGTGGGAACGATTAGAATCTTTGGCCTTGGAAATTAAAGAGGCATGGTGCACGGCTCCTAACAGAGATGACTTAGGTGGTATTGCTAATGCACTCGAGACATGTCCAACGTGCTTTACGGTCTGGAGCAAGGAAAATTTTTGGGCGAGTCACAAAGGAGCCGGAGGGGCTGCGTGTCAAGTTAGAATCTATGCGAGGGGATTCACAAATCAAGCGTGTCCGATATCGAGAGAGCTCATTGACGAATGGACGAACTGCTCTATCGTGAGGAGATGATGTGGTCGCGCGCTCCGTATTGCTTGGCCGGGAAGGTGATCGTAACACTTCGGTATTTCCATAGAGCAATGTGGAGAAACACGAAAGAATAAGATTACAAAGCTGAAAAATAATGAAAATGAATGGTGTGAAGACCGAAGGTTACGCAAACCATGGCGGTGGATTTCTTTTCGCGATCTCTATTACGCAAATTCTAGTGTTGATCCACTTGAACTTATTGATTTAATAAATTCAAAAATTACCGATGATATGAATGAAGCTACGTGTAGGAGTTTTTCAGCGAGGAAATTTCGGATGCTCTCTTCGGATGGGACCTTTGAAGGCGCGGCCCGGACGGGTTCCCTCTGCTTTCGCTTCTATCAGCGCCATTGGGAGGTGCTGAAAAATGATGTGGTGGCAGCGGTGCAAATTTGAAATTTTTGAAGATGGCATTCTCCCAAGTGGAATAAATGATACGACTATTGTGCTTATACCAAAAGGGTCCAATCCAGAAGAGTTGACAGATTTCCGGCCTATAAGTCTATGTAATGTGATTTATAAGATAATTTCAAAGTGCCTAGTTAATCGCCTCCGACCTTTCCCCGACCAGATTATTTCAGAAGAGCGAGTGCTTTTGTCCCGGGTCGGATGATTACGATAATGCCTTGATTGCTTTTGAGTGTATTCATGCTATCTGAGAGAACCAATGGGGAGGATTTTTGTGCTTATAAGTTGGATTTATCGAAGGCGTACGATCGTGTTGATTGGGGATTTTTAAAAAGTTGATGGAGAAGCCGGGCTTTCAAAGTAAGTGGGTGCGTGGGTCATGACTTGTGTCTCTCTTTTGTTCGCTACGGTTAAGCTTCAATGGGGTGCCTTCGCACCCCTTTTCCCCGTCTCGTGGTCTACGACAAGGTGATCCACTATCTCCATACTTATTCCTCCTAGTTGCTGATGGTTTATCTTCTCTCATTTGCGGCATCATGAAAGGTTGGGACAGATCGAAGGCCTCAAAGTTTGCGGCGTGCTCCAAGCATCACCCACCTTTTATTTGCGGATGATAGCCTTCTATTCTTCCGTGCTAATCAAGGTCAGCCACCTTGCTTAAGAATGCTCTCAATATGTTTGAAAAGTGTACAGGCCAAAGAATTGAGTCCTAGCAAGTGTTCTTTGTTCATGAGTGAGAATTGTCGGCCTTACATTAGCAATCGGATCGAGAGATATTTTGGGTGTTCAAAGGGTTGACTTTGAAGCTAAATATTTGGGGCTACCGACACCTATGGGTAGACTAAAAAGGGTGTGTTCCAACCATTAGTAGAAAGATTTCAAGAAACGGATGACAGCTTGGAAGGAAGAGCTTTCGGGGCGCAAAAGAAGTCCTCATAAAGGCGTGGCGCAGCGCTACCCAACTATGTGATGAGCGTGTTCAAGTTACCTGTTACCCTCTCGTGATGACATGATGAAGCATATACGAGCTTATTGGTGGGGCTCGCAAAATGGGCGTAGGAAGGTCCAAAGGGTGCCTTGGGAAAAAGAATGATCATGCCTAAAGGTTTTGGTGGAATGGGTTTTAGGGATCTAAGGTTGGTGAATCAAGCTCTGTTAGCGCCAGCGCCGCCCTGGCGTCCGGTCCTCCATCCCGATAGCTTGTGTGCGAGGGTCCTAAAGGCCAAGTATTACCCGAGGGAAATTTGTTGGATACGGTTCTTTGCAGGAGATGCATCACCATCATGGCGGGCGTCGAGCATGGCTTGGCCCCTACTAAAGCAAGGAATAATATATCGAGTGGGTGATGGGAAAAGCATTCGTATTTGGCGCGATAATTGGATTCCTAGATCTCATGGTCTGAAACCAATCGGTAGTGTCCGACACTGCAGACTAAGATGGGTATCTCATTTGATTGATCCTCAGTCCAGATCATGGGATGAAACGCTGGTGAGACGGTACTTCTATGCTTGTGATGTTGAGGAGATCATGAAGATAAAAATCCCACGTGATTCTTGCCCAGACCATGTGGCCTGGAATTTTGAGAAGTCGGGTATTTTTTCTGTGAGAAGTGCATATCGGCTGGCTATGAGAAGTGAGCATGGTGAAGGAGAGATTGGTAGCAGTTCTACTGCTGCTGATGGGAGGAAAGTTTGGAAGTCCCTGGTCAATAAAAGTCCCCGAAAAGATCAAAGTTTTTTTGCGTGGAAACTTCGCCAATAATGGAATTCCTACCCAAGCTAACAAGTGTTATCGTCATATTGTTTCTCAGGCGACTTGTGAGATGTGCGGTCACTGGTGTGAGGACTGTTTCCATGCTTGCATACAGTGCCCCCATGCGGTTGCCCTGCGCCATGCTATGAGGGATCACTGGATTCTGCCGGGTGAGGAGGACCTAATGTACACCGGCCCGATTGGTTGCTAGCAATACTCAATAATTTTTCAGCGAGGGTGAATGCAAATTTACTTATGGTTCTTTGGCGAACTTGGAGTGAGCGCAATAGTGTCTTCTTCGTGCTGGACAGAAGATCTCGGTGGAGGGTTCGTGGTTTTCCTCACACGGTACATGGACTCTCTTATGCAGTTCAGCATAATACTTTGCAGCCTGATAGCAAGGGGAAAAAATGTGTGCTGGTAGGAAGTAAAGGGCAGGCTGTTGTGGCTCGTCATGGCCATCAAAAATGGATTCCTCCGCCATTGGGTATGCTGAAGATTAACGTTGATGGAGCTTTCATCTGCAGCTCAGGTAACGCTGCTGTGGGAGTGGTGATCAGGGATCATAATGGCCATGTAAAATTGGCTTCGTGGCGCCTACTCAGCTTTTGCAAGGATGCCGAAGAAGCTGAACTTGTTGCCTGTTGTGAAGGGATCGCCCTTGCTGCGCGGTGGCGGATGTCCCCATGGTTTTGGAGACTGATTCTGCGGTGGTGGCGAAGAAGCTGAGAAGCAATGAGTTTGATCGATCAGTGGGTTGGTCCTTTGTTCGACAAGCGAGATCGAGTATGGAGGACCTGCTTAGTTTAGAGATTGTAAAGATTAGTAGGAGTCAAAATTCTGTAGCGCATGAGCTTGCTCACTTTGCAATTAGGTCAGGTCGTAGTGAAGTCTTTTTTTCTTCTTTTCCTGAGTTCGTTTTGTCTCGAGTCTGTAATGATACTACTTAAGTTTTAATAGAGTCCTGTTTCGCAAAAAAAAAAAAAAAAAAAAAAAGATACGCTGATACGCAGTGCTGGGACGTGGTAAGAACGAAAGCGCCGTGCGGTCGAGATCAGCGTACAACGTAACGTGCGTGCAGGCTGCCCCGTTCCCATCGCATAGATCTTTGTGGATTGGATATATGTCCATGCTAGCAGGATTTGCACGGTCCGGTCGTGATCCAAGGCCCAGGAAAGGAGAAAGCAGCAAAGGCGGCGGCGTTAAACATGAGGTACCAGCAGCAACACCGTCTCAATGGGATTCCGGAGGTAATGGAATGGCTGTCCTGTGCCGCTTGTGCGTCTCACACTCGCACCCACCTTTGTATCAGCCGCCCTTTACGTTAAAGAGCAAGGATGGGCCTGGCCGTTGATGGTTCCGGGATAGGGGGAGTTCATCTTTTTCTTAAAGAAAGAAGAAGAGCCGAAGTGATCATCACTTGCATCTTGCGATCTTGGATGCTACTACTACTTTTCTTATTGTTTTCCGACCGTCGAAATGAATGAATTCTGCTTCCCGGAGAGACGTCGCCCAAACTTTCCCGTTCCAAGTTGATTTTTAAAAATAATATGATATATTGCAAATTTAAAAGTTGCTATATAATTTTCGGAAAAAAAAAAAAAAGAAGTTGTTATATAAAAATTTGAGACATAGCACACGTCGGCAGTTCAAAAGCCGGATAGGTCCCTGTCGGCAACTCACGGCCGAGAGGCCTATAAGGTTTGTAGGCTATGTGAACCTCCATTCCTCTGCCTTGGTTCCACAAAGCCTACAAGGCCGATGTTCCACGCCCTGTCGGCTTTCGGAGAGCCGATAGGCCGTTTGGTCGATAATCGGGTGTAGCGCGAGCGCGTCTCTGCATTGCAGACGGGAGGTTGAGACGTGGTAGTACGTAATTTAAAGTAAATTGGCTGTGGAGCATCCGGGCGACGATAGTCCACGCCATCAAATTCTACCGTGGGCCGCGTGCGATTTGGGGATCAACGGCTCGGTGGGGGTTGACTTTCAGCGCCGTACCGTTCGTCTTGCGACGCCCACGACGTCCCCCGAACGCGTGACGCCGTCGTGGCCTGATTGACCGCATCGAGTGGCGTTGTCGCCCTCCCCGTTGGCTGCGCGGGTTTGGAAGAGGCGAGCTTTGGCGCGTTGTCGTCCGGCCCATTGGTTCAGCGATCCCGGTCCCATCTGTCGGTGAACGTTGGGAGATGGCGTCCGAGGGCTGGTGGTGGTTCGGCGCTCCTACCTGCCCTGTGGCCACGATATGGTCTCTGTTGTACTGCGGCGCCGCTGCCGATCGCTTCGTTTGTTGGCGAGCCGAACCGTCACCGGGCCCGCTCGGCCGGTGATCGCGCGGCGCGGGCGCCAAGCGGACCGTTCGATCTCTGCCCTTCCCTATGTTGATGGGGGGCAGCCTCCTTCGGTTCTCCGTGGAGCCCGCGGTCGATGATGGTTGGCTTGCTTCGTGTCCCCATGGCTCCACTTGGTCCCGCTTTTCGATCATAGATAAAAACCACCGCTTCCCCTCCATTCTCGCCCGTTCGCCGTCATTTGCTCCCCGGGTAGGTTCCCCATCTCTTCCCCACCGCCGTTCCTTGCCTATACCGGTCTTCCCTTCCCCCGTTCGCCGCTAGTTTCGCGGAATCTAATCGATGTGTTGATGTCTGTCGGTGCGTCGTTGTGGCGCCCGCTCGGTGGCGCGCCGCCGCTGTTTTTCCGCAGGTACGCTGTTGAGGGCTACATCCGCTTCGAGGTCTTTGAGGGGTTCCACTGCGGTCGCCATTCGGGGAGGGAGGGGCGGCTGGTGAGAGCGCGGTCGGGTTGAAGGAGAGGAGCTCGTGGTCCTGTTCTTTGGTATGTCCGCTCTGTTCCCTTTTCGCGTTCTAATTTCTCCTACGGCAGCATTGTCGGTTTTGAAAGTACATTCTTACACGTTGCCTTGTGTCATGTGGGGTTCGTTGTTTTTTCCCTTTTCTTTTTTCAGTTCTTGCTCAAATAGTGTTCTGGTCGGGTTGACAGGGGTTGTGGTGGCACGATGTTCATTGTGGGTGGGTGCGTCCTACCTAAACCCTAAACCCTAGGGAGTGATGGCTGGTCAAGAATTGTCAAGATTGAAGTTGTGGAACAACCATGTAATAAGTCCACAGTTCCCCCTTCTGAGGTTCAATTTGTGCATTATCCTCAACCGATAACTTACAGCAGGTGAGATTTTCCCTGGAGCAAGATTGACCAATCTGGTTTTGTTTAATGCCTAATATAATTTTAATTTCTAGGGAGGAATGCAAGTGCAATGCTGTCCAGTTCTTTGCAATTATATCATCACAACGATCTGGAAATGGTTGGTTTGAAACCCTTCTTAACAGCCACATGAGTGTTAGCTCAATGGTGAAATTTTCTCTAGAAAAGAAAGGAGAAGTAACATTTCCTCTATAATAAACACCTTGGATAAAGTGTACAACTTGGATTGGAACAGTAGTGCTTCCAAGAATGAATGCACTGCTGCTATTGGCTTCAAGTGGATGCTTAATCAGGTGAGGACTAAAACATGCAGTATTCATAATTTATTATTTTCATTTAGTTCCAGTATATTTCAGTTATTGAATCTGTAGGCTCCTAAAGGGCACACATGTTCACAACTATTAGATGCTAGATGTAATTGCATATTGCACCAAACTTTTCACCATTCTATGGAACATGTTCTTTTGAGAATCCCATTATATGAAACTGTTGCACCTTGTTTAGCTTTCTGACTTGCTGTCAGAAACACCCTAACATGGTTACTGATCCATACCCAGAGCTCGGTGGGCTAAATGCTCCGGTGCCCTGTCTAGGCAGCATTTCCTAGACATGTGATGATTTTTATTCATGAATTTTGTTAATCTAAGATTCTAAGTCTTAGATGTTTCCAGTCTTAGACATGTGGTGGGCTAAACATCTCTCGATGTGGATGTAGATATAGCCCCCTTGTGTGCCTGTACATCCAACAATTTTCTCCATGCGCCATCCTCTCTATCAACAGATTTTGAATTTCCATCCTCATACATACGCTTCTTTTGGTTGGATACAGTATGCAGTTCCCAGGCTTTTGGTTGGACTGGCTCCCTGACAGCTGCTGCCCGTCCAGAGGCCTATTTTTTTTGGTGGTGTGGCGTCCTCTGCGCCGACAATTAACCCGTGGTGTTGTGTTTGTTTGCTCGGCCTGTGTATCGGCCTCGAGGCAGGAAGAACTTCTCACTTTATTTGCCCTGTAGATGGCCAGAGTATGTAATTGCTTGCCTTGTTCGCTCACTGCTACTTAGTAGCCCCGGCGGCTCAACAGGCAGGCTTCTCTAGAGAACTATGATGCCATGATCTAGGTAGCTGATAAAACTGGTAGAACTCTGATTCAGCAACCTATGTGGTCTGTTTGGCGTGGCGTCTTTGTATGTGCCCTGATCTAGCTTGCCATTCAGCAGCTTCGTTAGTCTCTTATGCCGTTTCTGTACCTGTGCGTGGTGATTCGTACCCATGCGGTGACTCCCATGTCCTCGGCAGTCCATACTGGCCACCAAGGCCACCGTATATTTCCTTCTCAAAAATAAAACCAAACACTCATAATATGTGCTGGCTCTTTTGTTGCTCAGCTTTGTTTATTAAAGATTGTGCTTGACCACCGTTCAATGCTGATGAGCAAAGTAGATAGGTACTGGGTTCATGTCTCGCAGCTATTCACGACTATTTTGCAACTATGTCACTGTTGTTCTATTCCCCATCTGCAATTACGGCCCCCTAACTTCGCGCATAGGCGCGCCTGCCCCACACTAGTGGCCTAGTAGTGCTACAGGCCACGAAGACCCTTCCGGCCACAGCGACTGAAAGTTGGCCGCGGCTGTGACTGCTTTGAGCAAAAGCAGGCAGGAAAGACGAGGCCACGGAACATGCGGTTTCAGGCTGAAAAGCGACGTCCTCAAACCAACCAACCGCCTCGTCGCGACAGATCACCACACGTCCACACGCGAGGTGCCCCGGCGAGGCCGAGACGAGACCCACACGTACACTCCGTCCCACCACTCCAGTGCGCTTGCCCGCTGCGGTTGCTGCCGGCCGGCCGTCCGTCAGTGGCATCGCACAGGCAGCAGCAGCAGCATTCGCCGGGGCGGGACATGTGATCCGCATGTGCCGCGCGCGGAAAAAAGCCCCGGCTCCATCCATGTGCGGACCAAGCGTAGTGGAGTCGCCACTACCGATCGCTCACTCGGTCGACCGGTAGTGGCAGTGCCGCGGCGTCGCGGGAGGAGGTCCGGTCGCCTAACCTGGAAAACGCCGGGTTCCATTTCCATCCCTGGCCGTCGTTTCGTTTCCCCGCCGGTAAATAGCCCTCGACGTCGGAGAGCAGCAGGAGCACACGACCGTCCGTCCCTCCCCGGATGTGCGCAGTTGCGCACTACACTTGCGGTGCCGCTGCACACGCGCCACGCGTCGTCGGCGGCGTTCACGGACGGGCAGATGCAGATCACCATCACCATCGGTTTCGGTAGCTGCCGCGGTCCGGCCGTCGTTCCTGGTGCGGATTGTTTTCCGGCGTCAACAGAAACGGCAATTAATCCGGCCGGTGTGCCGATCGATCGAGCCGCCGGCCGGCCGCTTTCGGAGCGCATTGGTTCCTGGCGTGCGGTTTGGAGCCCCCCGGCCGGCTGCAGTGTGCGCCGACCACGTACGAGTACGAATGAATCTAAAGAACGGCCGCGAGGAGGTCTCGGCGCGGGCTCGAAATGGACGTGACCACCGCCGTCCGCGCGCGCCGGTAGGTCAGTCAGTGGAACAGCACATGCGGGCTATGTCGGGTGACAGGTAGCCGGAGGAGACCGAAAGCATCTGTACCCGCGCCCAAGTGCGGCTGCTGTGGTTTCCGCGGACGGCCATCTGTCCCTTGCTCGCAACGCTCTTTTCTCTGCTGCCGGATCTGTTTCATGCTTGTGACTTGTGACGGCTAAGGTGTAGTATGTCAGTAGCACGTACCATATGCGTGGTGGTGCTCGTGAAGAAATGACCGAGGAATCAAGAGGCAGCGCCGGCTGTTCAGAGAGAGTATCAATGATTTGTGCAAAATCGTTGGACGCTCAGCGTTGCTGCACACGGCCATCCCGCTAGCTTCCTCTGCGGCTCCGATTGCTTACAGTCGTTCAGGGTGTATTCAGCCTGCCATGCAAGTCCAACCGAGAAAACCATGCCAGCATTGGGAATTTGGGATTACGATGGGTGGCAGGCACGCCGGCAATGTGACAAAAGTTACGAAAATATCAGCAAGGACTCAGGAGCAGCGAACCGATTGCAATTGGACGATGAGGTAGGAACTTTTTTTTATAGTTGCTGAATGAATGGAGATTTTAATCCCACATATATTATTGGAAAATCATGTTTGTGATTTTTCCTAAAACTTTGAAAGGATTCTATATAATTTATAAGTTCCTTCACCTGAAAGTCTTTCAATAGTTATAGATGTTAGCTAAAAGAAGTACTGAAAGAGAGCATTGTGAATGCCAAATTAAGCCCTGAAACGGTGAACGGGTATTTAAACCAAAAGGAGCTCCCCAAGCTTTTTAGCTTCAACCACTACACATTCCATCCACTGAGACCTGCTGTGATCCCTGTTTCTTTTCTGCTGTTATTCCAAAGACCACAAAAGTCGCCGATAAACTACATTCAGGCGCCTGGCGCCCCGCGCTCGCGCTCTATAAAAGGGCAGCCAAACCAACCCGTTCAGCACACTTCTCACGCCGCCTGCCCAGAGCCTCCCGCCTCCGCATCAGCCGACGACAGCGGCACGCTCGCACGCACACAGTACTCGCGCCGCCGTCTCAGCCAGTGTGCCTGCAAGCAAACCCATGGCGAGGATACTCGTAGAAGCGCCGGCCGGGTCAGAGGACTCGATCAACTCGGACATGATCCTCATCCTGGCCGGCCTGCTCTGCGCGCTCGTCTGCGTCCTCGGCCTGGGCCTCGTCGCCCGGTGCGCGTGCTCGCGGCGATGGGCCACGGCGTCGTCCCGGTCGCAGCAGCCGGGCGCCAACAAAGCCGCCAACAAGGGCGTCAAGAAGGAGGTGCTTCGCTCGCTCCCGACGGTCACGTACGTCTCCGACAGCAGCAAGGCGGCGGAGGAGGGAGCAGGGGCCGACGAGTGCGCCATCTGCATCGCCGAGTTCGAGGAAGGCCAGGCCATGCGCGTGCTGCCGCAGTGCGGCCACGCGTTCCACGCCGCCTGCGTCGACATGTGGCTGCGCGCGCACTCCTCCTGCCCGTCTTGCCGCCGGGTGCTGGCCGTCGATCAGCTGCCGCCAGGCGAACGGTGCGGCCGTTGCGGCGCGCGCCCCGGTGTCGCTGGCATCAGCGCGCTCTGGAAGGCGCCCACGCCCTGCAGCGCGGAGGGGCCGACGTTCCTGGCCTAGTGCCGTGCCATGTGCACTCGCTAGACACGTGGCTGCGCGCCCACTCCTCCTGGCCGTGGACCTGGCTCCCGGCGAGCGGTGCCGCCGTTGCGGCGCGCGCCCCGATGCCGGCATCAGCGCGCTCTGGAAGGCGCCCACGCCCTGCAGCGCAGAGGGCCCGACGTTCTTGGCGTAGTAGTGCCGTGCGCACTCGACACAGGAACTGAACCAATGCGCAGGCTCAGTGGTGAACTTGTTTTTTAGCCTTGTAGATTTCATTCCTTTTTAGGTGTGAGCAGTGATTAGCTCAGTGGGCCGGGGGAGTGTTCTGGACAAGCATCAAGGTGTGTGTGCCTGATTGATGGATACAAATTGTCCCTGTAATTATTTGTACATATGTGCAGTGCAATGATAAAAAGCTTGAAGTTAGTTGCAACCGGGAGAGTCTACAATCACAATCATATCACGAACTTAACCGTTAATTCAGCTGCTGACAGGAGTGCTCGTTTGAATTTCAGTTATTTTGGCCAAGGTTTAAGAAAAACACAATACAGAATCTGTATTTTCAGTATAATATAAACTCTGGTCATCAAGATATTTGAACAATTTTCCTTTTCCTTTACGTTTTTTTTTACTGTGGAGAATTTGGCCTTTTCGTTTATTGCATCCAAAAGTTGTATCGCCTTTTCTGCATTGAGCAGCATTTGTTGTTTGTTTGAAAGAAAACATAGGCCCATCTTATCATTTCTTGGGTAGGGCCCCTTTGTTGGAGGTTGGAGACTTGGAGCTCTGATCGGCTCTAATGCCTCCATGGATTATAGAAAGAAACTGTTTTTTATCTCCTTAAAACAAACTAGAAATAGATAAAAAGTCATTGTTTTTTGTTACCATGTTCGCTTCTCTATGCACTGTAGCTAAGAAGTCGGATTTGTTTGGAGACATGTCAAACAAAGTCTTATTGTATGACCAGAAGAATGAAGACAACATTGGTTTCTACATGAATCAATGCTGAACAACTTAGAAGAGCATAATGCATAGCACACTTCGATAAATTCCAGATAACCTCCAGTACCCTCATCTGGAAGGAACACAATCTAAGAACCTTCCAACAACAAGAACCGCAAACCATACAATTAAGTAGCTTGCTTGGTTAAAGATGATATTGAACAATTTGATCGCATGATACAACCTTCTCTGCACTCTGTACTCCTGACTACAACCTATCGGGTCCAAGTCCAAACGAGTCAACATCAACCAGACAACCACGCTCGCAATCGCAAGCTCTCTCCTCCACGAGGCATCAGACCTTCCGACGAAGTGGCTCGGCCACCTACTATAAGCCAATGCCGCATGCAAACAGCAGACCTAAATACAGGTTGCAGACATGTGATGTGAGCATGCCCACTAGTTTAGCTTTAGCAGTTGAATATCAAATTTTGGGTACTATGCAGCAAGCAAACAAAAAGGACCACAGAAACACTGCAAAAGGCCCTCCTGCTTGTTTCCACTTGCCAGTGGTCGTAGAGTATTTGGGTCAACCAATCCAAGCACCTGGCAAATCCAATCAGTGAGCTAGTTTAATTGAAAAGATAACATATTCTGTAGCTTCTGGTTTACACTTTCGTATCTACTACTATATGGACGGCATAGCAGTGCACTGACAGTATAGTGGGGCTTGTTGAGGCGGCTGGCTGGAGCCCAAACGCCACCTTTGCACACTGATCCTCGCACTTTGCCAGCCAGCAACCATGGATCATGGAAGATAAGAGTTCATATAGTATTCACCCATGCGTCTCAGAAAATTCCAGAGCCTATCTGGTGTCCAATTAAAAACGAAATCTTCTTGAATGTTCTTGCGCGCTCCAATATCGTCGGATGCTTCCTCGCGGACGGGTAAAGCGTACCCTGATAACGAAGTCGGCCGGCGGCCGGCCGTGGAAAGGGTGGCCGTGAATCGGAGCGGAAGCTTCACCGGGAGTCCGGGAGAGGAGAGGCGGCTGCGGCCTGCGTGCGTGCGTGCGCACATGAGTTGCGTGCTTGGAGCGTGTGTTGCCGACCGCGCGCATTAGTAGCTCGAGTCAATCTCAACCACTCACTCGGCTCAACTGAGGAGCCGCGAGGATTTTGACCCGGGCACTGAGGATCTGTCAAATCAGATCTCCTTCGCAGTCAACCGCTGCGCTCCGGATGGAGATGGAGCAAATGGATGTGGCATTATTGAGGGACAACGGCAGGTGTTCGAATCCTTCGCTGTGCCGCCGCGCTGGCAGCTGGCTCGGCCCTCGGAGCCCCAGACCCGTGGGCAAGTTGCCGGGAGTCAACGGCGGCCTGTTGCTGGAGCCATTGCTGGTGCTGGCCCCCGGTGCCATTGCACGTTGCGCGCGGGCGGGCGAGCGAGCGCAGTGAGTGGATTGCGTCCGGGGTCCGGCGAGGGCGATTGGCGACCAAACGACAGTGCAGAACTTTTTTTTTATTTCAAATCATTTTTTAAAAATAATTTTACCAAATAAAACTTCTTTGAAATATAATAATATCCTCCGTCAGAGAAATATGAAGACCCCATTTTTTTAACCGAGCAACTACTCATTGACTGGTAACGGAAATACATCGTCATAGGATAGTTCAGAAAGCATTAAGAAACATTAAGAATTAGTAAGGGCTCGTTTGGATATCCATGTATTTACCTCAATGTGTTGAAGTTGATTGAAGTGTATTTGAACTAAGTTCCACTCTAATTACATACATATGCATCCAAACAACACAACAAAAGTAAGTTCTAGTGGATCCACACATCACAATTGTTGCCTGCTAAAATTAGTCTTAGTGGATCCAAACACTTTGATTAATACCTCAAAATGAACTACCCAACTAATAACATGCTTCTCATAACTAAATGCAGTACCCAGATAATAACATGCCACTGATAACTAAATGCAGCTAACAATTAGTTGGATGGCATGGTCCCAAACACTTTGGCCTAATACGGCAAAACAACTACCCAACTATCATATGATGAATAACTAAAAACAAATTATTTTTTTAATAACATGCCACTGATAACTAAATGCAGCTAACACAACACAACAAAACTAGTTGGATGGCATGGATCCCAAAAACGGCCTGCAACTAAATGCAGTACACATTGTGCCATCATATGATGAATAACTGAAAGAATAACTGAAATTAAATTATTAGGAATTACATATGCTTAAGCCAGCTTGAAATTCCACATTTTTATATCAGGATATTGAATATCCACGATTACAGGTAGAGACATTTTTTTGTGTTAACGTGATGGACCAGCTCCATATGAAAACTTGCAATTAGTGGAAAGGGTAACAGGCACGTTTGGTTTCCTCGCCAACGCTTGCCTCGCCTGTCTAGACAAAATCCAGACTGTTTGGATTCTTTACCATCTGCCTCGTTTCCGTCCGTGTTGTCAAGCTTTTTCCTTTTCTCAGGTGTGCCCCTATTCGGCTTGCCTCGGCTGGTGGGGGTATCCTTGGACAAGGGTTAGGTGAGGCAATGGCGGGCACAAGAAAACCAAATACGCCCACGTATATGATCATTTGCAATCCAACTAATGCATAATAATCTTCACACTTTTCATCGAGGAAACAGCAGGAGTTACCCAACCCTGAACTCCTGAAAAACGCTCCTATAATGCTTCAACAGATATAGCAACCAAAAAATGTAGGCAGAATTCGTGGAGGAAGGGATTGAAAACTCTCTGCAAGCTGTACCAGGCGCTCTCATACTGCAACAAATTTCATGGATGTTCAGACTTCAGAGGGCACCAGGCGTGTCCCTCATGCTTATATTCAAACTGTTTCTCATTGTTCTCCTCCCAACTCCCATATTGCCCTTTGTCATCATGGCAACAAATTCCCCATAATCAATGCGCCCATCCTGATCAAGGAAAACAGAAAAAGGACAGTTACCGTACATGTTGAAGCGGTAGGTCATATATGCTGTGTGCACAATGCAGAAGTTGTAAACAATTTGATTTAATATACTGAAGAAATACCACAGGCACAAATGAGCACGCAAATTTACAGGTTGTGCAACAGAAAACAAATACTGTACATCTTCAGGTCCTTTTACATTAATCAGTAAGCATTCAGATCATATTTTCACAGACAAATAATGTATGCTATGCAGTTCAGGTATATATATATCAGCAATAATTCCTGTCTAAGGATGGCTACAATGCAATTTTTCCCGCTTCTACACAAATAGAACCAAATCAGGTTCAGTGCATCCTTTATGCATCGGATAACTAAAATTTAAACCCAAACTAATGCAAAGCTAACATAAGAAAACCAAGAAAACCAATATACTTACATTATCCTGGTCAGCTTCTTTAATCACATCATCAAGAAAAGCAGCTGGCATATTATGCTCTTTGCACGCTTGTTGAAGCTCATCCACAGTAATGTAACCACTGCCATCTTTGTCAAAATACGAAAATGCTGCAACTAGATGTTCCTCACGCTCCAATTTATTGAGGTGCAATGTAGCAGCAATGAATTCTATATAA
This sequence comes from Hyparrhenia diplandra, assembly GCA_015847255.1. Classification (NCBI taxonomy): domain Eukaryota; kingdom Viridiplantae; phylum Streptophyta; class Magnoliopsida; order Poales; family Poaceae; genus Hyparrhenia; species Hyparrhenia diplandra. Next base: position 85,247 of record JADLZK010008607.1, on the reverse strand, counting down.
TCAATGGTCCCACTGTTGTCTATATCAGCCTAAATTATTCAAATAAAACAAAGATCACTAATTATCATGTAGTCTACTTCACAATGAGATTCATTAAAAAAGAAGTGATCATTCTAAAATCCGTACTCCCTTCATTACAAATTATAAGAAATTTTGCTTTCTCTAGATACATTGCTTTTATTATGCATCTAGACATAGTGTATATCTAAGTGCTTAGCAAAAGCTATGTATCTAGAAAAGCCAAAACATCTTATAGATCAAATGGAGGGAATACATCATAACTCACATCCTCCATATGGAGTAAGGAGATGCAAATTAAAAATGTCTTTCATACATATAAGCAAATTCATCAGAAATAGAACCATTGATGTTTAAAGGAAATGTTAGTCATGGAATGCCTGAAACATGAAACTTTTTATTGTATCCAAAAAATCACATAACAAAAAAAAAAGATGAAATGACAAAACCTTATTCAGTCTCAAAATTCTGAAATACATCAGTCAATGCAATAGCTTTCGGTCAAGTTTTGCCAAATTGGTGACGAAAATATTGGCCAACAGATTGACTGGTCGCCTTGATGAAATGGTTTCCCCCAAACAAAGTGACATTATCAAAAGGTGGTTCATCCAAGTTAAATTCTTGCACTCTCAAAAACAGCCAAGGATCCTCCTAAAACTTGACATCACAAAAGCCTTTGACTCCGTGTCATGGTCATTTCTGTTGGACGTGTTGGAAAAACTTGGCTTTGGGTCAAGATGGCGTGATCTGCTGTGCGGGTTGCTTGTCTCATCATCTACTCAGGTCCTGCTGACCCCTGGTGACTACATATAGCAAAGAGGGTCCATCAGGGAGATCCCCTCTCCCCAATGCTTTTCATTCTGGTCATGGATGTTCTGAATTAGATGGTCACAAGAGCCTCGGGAAGATGGTCTGTTGCAGCCTTTTATCCAGGAAGCCAATCCAGCATAGGATTTCTCTATATGCAGATGACGTGGCCATCTTCCTCCAGCTGACAGCAGCAGACATAAACATGACACTGAACATACTCCAACTATTTGGAGATAGGCCTACTAATGGGGCGGGGTTGAACGGGTATTTTGGGGCTGGTTTTAATACGGGTACTATTGGATGGGTGGAAACGGGTGACAATGTGAAACGGGTTGGGTTGACGACACGAACGGGTTGGGACGGGTTGGGGCTCTAAGATCATAGATCGGGCGCATAAGTCATATATCATCTTCCGTCGTGACTTCGGGTTGGGGCGGGTTGGGGCATTGGGCCGACGGGGGTGGGGCGGGGTGGGTGGTAGTTAGGGTTTTTAAAATATGGGTTGGGGCGGGTTTAAACCCGCTAGCAGGCCTATTTGGAGATGCTTCGGTCTTAAGACCAATGTGCAAAAGAGCAACGTGCTGCCAATTCTAAGGGTGCAAAGGGGTATCCTTTAGGCGCACCTCCGACCCTCTTTAGTTGAAGTATTTGTACTACTTTTTCAAAGATTTGGACAAGTAGTACAAATACTTGAACTAAAGAGGTTTGGAGATGCACCTAATTGTCACCAATTTGCACCCCTAGCCAATTCAGTGTTTGGAAGAAAATATGGCTCTGCTACCCTGTGAAATCCTCGACTTCCCTAGCAAGTACCTCGGGCTACCACTCTCCCTTAGGAAACTAACTAGAGAGCAATTCCAGCCCATTATTGACACAATTGCTGATCAGTTACCTGGGTGGAAGGCAGACTTGATGACTAGAGCAGGAAGAGTGGTACAGGTTCGGTTTATTCTCACGGCAATGATAGTTTATCTGCCATGGAAACTAACCTGCCACCTTGGGCAATTAAAGCAATCCATAAAATCAGATGAGCTTTTGTCTGGAGGGGTCATAAAGAAGCAAAAGGTGGACACTGTCTCATTGCTTGGCCTAAAGTGTTTAGATCTCGGGAACTGGGTATCTCTGATCTGAAATTCTTGAATAATTCCATAAGGGTTAGATGGGCATGGCTCCAGAAAACTGAACCTGACGAGCCCTGGGCAACCCTGGCGATTCAAGTTTTTAAGGAGGTTGAAAGCCTCCTCTCCCTGGCAATGTTTACAGAAATTGGAGATGGGGCCAACACTTTATTTTGGAGAATAGATGGCTGGCCGGGAAGAACATCCAGTACCTTGCCCCAAAGGTGTATCGGTTTATGCACTAGTGACTGAAAGGAGGTCTGGAAGGCGCATTGTGATGGCGGCCCTCAATAACAATAAATGGCTGGAGGATATTCAAGGCGCCATCTCCCCGGAAGCACTAATAGAGTACCTGGAGATTTGGGACATAATTTCTGCTATGGTACTTCAGGAAGGCATATTTGGAGGCTATCCACTGCTGGTCAGTACACTGCAAAATCTGCTTATGATGCTCTTTTTCAGGGTGTCATCCACTTTGAACCCTATGAACGAATATGGAAGTCATGGGATCCACCAAATTGTGGCTTCTTCATGTAGCAGGTGGCACATAACCGATGTTGGACAGCAGATCAGCTGGCCAAGCGAGGGCTCCTCCACCATGATACTGCCTCATGAGGAAAGCATCCACTCTTGATTGGATGCGTGTCCGCCAGACAGTTCTGGTTTTTCCTTCTTCAGCAGGTCGGCCTCTCCACCCTCACTCCACAGCCCAGCGATACATCTCTGGATGAATGGTGGTCCAGTGCAGAAAGGGTGGTTATGGGTGATGTAAAGAAATGGATATGCAATATTATCATCCTTGGATCCTGGATTATTTGGAGGCAACGCAATTCAATGGAGCTGCTCCCAACACTAGAGCGACTTTGGCCCTTGCTATGGAGAGAGTGGTGGAGTCTGGCAGGGGCAAAGGGTCACCCTGCTCACTGCTAGGGAGAAAGGTTAGGTTCTGCTCTCCCCACCATTGGTCGGGTCTTGCCTTTATGTAACAGGTGATTAGGATCAGAAACTTCTAGTGGTGGTGGTGGTGGTGTGTGTTTCCGCCCGGGGGGGGGGGGGGGGGGGTTTGTCTCTGTATGACTCATTCTTCTTCTATCGATTCTATGATACACAACTCTCCTGAGTGTTCGAGAAAAAAAAAATAGAGATATCTTTAATCCAAAAGATTCCCACCTCTGGCAAATTTAAATATCACCTTAAGTCCTTAACACTAGGAGGGCAAGAACAGCATATATGGTACCATATTTCCTAATCCAAGAATACTGATCATACTGTGCAAGAAAAAAAACTGCTGGCAAAATCTTAAAGGTAAGGTCCTTTTCGTCAACAAACAAAAGCTGTCTCATAGGAGATCCAAAATAACAAAAAAAAGTCCCAAGAGATAATTGATATTCAAAAAACTTACCGCCTCCATGAGATCACGTATTTCAGTATCCTTTAATGTGGAACCATACTTTCTCAATCCTTCTTTCAGTTCATCATATGTAATTGCACCGCTATTATCTGTATCCATTGCCATGAACATTTCCTTCAGCCCTGCAATCTCCTCCTCCGAAAGGCTCTCAGCAATTACCTGGTCAAAGTAGAAATGAGGACGATACCAACACAACTTATACTAAAAATACTAGTAGCCTTCGACTGGTAGCAGTTGGCAATCTTAGGTAGAGATGGCAGATCAGTTGCAGATAATGGAACCCAGTTATTTTATACAAATAAAACACTAGCCTTCACAAGACAGCACCTATATATAATATAGAGTAGAAAAAAGTAAGAAGAAACAAAAATTAAGCAGGAACTTCACTGTTATGCAGCCAGGCAGAAACAAGCATTGTGAAGGCCAATGAACCATTGCCACACCTATGTAAAAAAACTATATAATCCATCCAAAAAAAATGCTCTTACCTGCAAAGCCATCTTCTTTAACTTATTCATCGCTGAGAACTGCTTGATGCGAGACAGGACAGCTGGATCAAGAGGACGATCAGGAGCAACTCCTTGGTCACAAATCCATGGATGACCTGAACACAAGAAAATTGGGTTTCTAATCAGAACAACTGTGCAAATATTAATACTAGGCATTAAAAAAGTGTATGCACTGTCATTCTTCACAATTTCAAGTAGCCATGCTTAGTGTATACTTGTATCTGCACAATAGAAATGTACAGAAGAACAATACATTCTGCTAACCAACGAAATTATTAGAGAAAAGGGAAGCAACAAGCTCTGTACAGGTGAAACTAACTAACATAGAACTTCATGTGCTGTTAGGCGCTCAGATGGGACAGGATTCAGCATTCTTCTTATAAGATCCTTCGCACTCTCAGAGATCACAGGCCAGGGATCCGAATCAAAATCAATTACACCTTTCAAAACAGCATCGAAAATTCCTTGTTGTGTCTCTGCAATGATTACATTTAGAAAATCAGCCTTGCAGAGGAAAAGATCTGTCCATTAAAAACTGACTTTGGTCCTTTGGTAATCAAGGGTCAATAAAATAACAATACCTCGCCTAAAAGTAGTATGGACTTTGAACAGCAAACATTTTACTGAAAATAGGAAGAAAATTCCCAAAGATGAAGATGTACCTGCCCAAAATGGCGGTACGCCACTTAGAAGTATGTAAAGAATTACTCCAGCTGTCCACACATCAGCTTCTGGTCCATATCGTTTCCGCAGCACTTCTGGAGCTACATAGTAAGGGCTTCCCACAACATCGGTAAAAATTTGACCTAAAATAAATAAACAACAAGGGGAAACATGGTTTACGATCTGCAGCAAGAAGCATTGAACGTAAACTTCAACATCCTAATCAAATGAATGCATTTGCACAAGAGAACAAGGGAAAGAGGGTTTTAAGAGATAGTAGTAGTATAACATTTCAAGTAAGCAACTGAATACTAATTTGAATGGCATCAAAACTTCCCTTCATCAATAGAAAAATAATCGAAATATTTTGCCAGTAATTTCAGTGACATTATCTAGAATAATGTTTTTCCAGTAATGTTTTCCCCTTTCAGTGCTATCTTGAATAATGTTTAACAAGTTCCCTCAGTAACACATAACATAATTGACATGATTCTTTTGGAACAGTAAAATGAAAGTGACCCACAAATGCAAAGCACTACATAACAAATCAAATATGTAAGTGTTCAGCACACACTAACTATTGCAGTCACAATAAATCATTTCTATAGAGTTGCAGTGACAAAACTTTTGAAAATTGCATGGACACAAACTTTGGGCGCAGCATTTCCATCAATAGTAGTATAGTTCCAAGATAGAACCTCTCCATTTCTACAGAGTTGGAGTCATTCTCCGTTTCACTTTTAACTCATTTTATTGTTTTCTGTTCCTCTCTGCTCACCTCATTGTAAAAATCCACAAGGACTTTCTTGTCTCATTGTAATTAATAATTATACACCACTTGCAATAAAAGTTGAGGCCACCTATTGGGCCACCGTAGTTTATTCCATCTTATAATTAAGTCATTGCAATGCAGACTATAACGATGTTTCACCAATTAGCATAAAGACAAAGCAAGCACAATGAACATGACTCACCAGGCTTGAAGAACACGGAGAGGCCGAAGTCGATGGCCTTGAGCGACATATCGTCATCCTTGTTCGCGAGCAGGAAGTTCTCGGGCTTGAGATCCCTGTGCATTACCCCGAGCGAGTGGCACGCCTCGACGACCCCAACGATAATGTGCGTGAGCTCCGCGGCCTTGCGCTCGCTGTAATGCCCGCGCTGTATGATACGGTCGAACAGCTCCCCGCCCGCACAGAGCTCCATAACGATGTGGACGAACTGGTGGTCCTCGAACGCGCCCTTGATGGCGACGACGTTCCGGTGGCCGGCCAGGTGGTGCATAATCTGGATCTCGCGGCGCACGTCCTCGACATCCTCCCTGGTGATGAGCTTCCGCTTGGCGATGCTCTTGCAGGCGTAGTCGACGCCCGTGGCGAGGTCGGTGCAGAGGTAGGTGGTGCCGAACTGCCCCTGCCCCAGCTTGCGGCCGAGCGCGTAGTGGTCGCGGAGGCTCGGGGTCGGGTGGCCCAGCACGTTGGCCGTGAGCTCGGCGGGGGCCGGCACCCCGCGCCGCATGCCTGGGGCGGGGGCGGGGCTGAGCCGTCCGCCGCCGCCGCCGCTCCTCCCGCCTGGGCGGCCGGACGCGTGGCCCGCTTCCCGTTCCCGTTCCCGTGCGGGGCGGGCTCATCGGCGGCGGCGACGGGTGCGTAGCCCGCGGTGTCGCGGCGCTGCGACGCGCCCCCGCGGAAGCTGGCGAAGTACTTGGATCTAAGCGTGACGCCGCACGTGTTGCCCATCACACTCTCGGCGCGGGCGCGGCGGGGAGGCCAGGGCCGATCACTCTCGCATGTACCTCGGCGTCGCACGGGGTTTAGGGGGGAGAAGCCGCGTCGTGGCGTGCGCGGGCGATGGAGATGGAGATGGAAAGAGGAGAGCGAGCGCCTCGGGTGCGAATTGGAGCCAGTCGGGGGCTCGGATGTCGGCGCAAGTGGGAGAGAGGAACGGAGCGCGGCGAGGCTGGAGCGCGGGCGGGGAGTAGGAGGAGGGAGGGTTCACGGCGGCTTCGCAGTCAGTCGGCCACGCTGCGAGGAAAGCCAAGCGAAGGCTGCTTTGCTGCGGTCGCGCTGCTGTGTCTTCTCTGGCTGGCGCTGCTCCCTCCCTCCGGTTGGATCGGGGAGACCGGAGAGGATATACTATTTGCCGTTGTCAGCGCGCTGCTATCCTATGCAAAAATATCCAGTCAAGGAAATGTATTTCCGTTGCTGGCTTTGGAAACGTTTTCGATTTCTTTTTCTGCTAAGGTTTCCCTCACGTCACTTGTTGACATGTCGTTCACACAAGCTTGCAAAACATTGCAGTCAAGTGTATTTACATTCCTCTTTTTTTAACTGGCCAAAGGACAGCTGACTACGAAAACGGGCTGGTCAGGACAGGACGGTCCTTGTTCAGCGGTGCATACAAGGAGAGGGCCATCCTGCCAAACCAAATATTGTTTGCACATAAGATAGCAAGACAATTTGTTTGGCTCGCTGCCTTCGTGTTGAACATTGTTGAATTGACCAATAGTATCGGAGTCGTCGGAGCTCAGAGGAGCAAGGAGCAACAAGGACCACAGGCCAACCGTGCGCAGACCGCACACGGCTAGTATGTGCGCGTGCGCCACGGCCACGGGCAACGTGCAGCGGCGGGGATCAGGAGCGCTCGTGCGTGCGTACGGGCGGCAACGGGCGGATAGGTGCGCTCCGGTTTGCCACGTGCGCCGGCACCCATTCTCTCGCTGCCATGCGGTGCCGGCCAGATACAGACCCCCCTGCTGACAGTGAAGCTTTGTGCTGGAGCAAGAGCATTTCTCGTTAATTTTTAGATGGTCTCCGTGGACGTTGTAGCAGTTCGAGGCTAACTGCAGCCTGTGCGCTAGGGCGAGTGCCAAGTGGAATAGAAATGATGAGCATAGGGAAAGAGGCGGTCCGATCCGGTGGTGGGGTGGCATGGCAACAAACAAAGGGAGGAAACACAGGAAAGTGCCACTCGGTGCATGACTTTCGACGGCACACAACGTTTGGATGCGATCGGGAGGAACTTTGAGCGTCACTGGATCAGATCCATTTGAACCAACATTTCAACCAAAAGCCTTATCGGCTATCATTGCTTCCTCGTGTTGCTTTAGAGCTTTATACCAGTTCTCCTAAATGCACAAATTAGGCACGCTAGGACCTCCATTTCTATTATATAGGACTTGCATATATATTTTATAAGATCCAAACATCGCAAACTTTAGTCATGAGTCAAATTTTGTAGCAAATCTCAATTGATTCACTCTTATCCAATTCTCTTGACCCGTTCTGCATACAAAATCAAAAAGGTTATCAACTATATAGTTTTTCATAACTTTTTCGAGATCTACAATTTTCATGTCGGGAGTTTCTCAATCTGTGGTTATCTACAAAAATTTTAATTTCAAAATCGAAAAATTGAACGTACTTTCCTGTGACAAGATGATTGTAAATGAGAAAGTCGGAAATCATGACATTTTTCACGCCCAGGGATTCATGGTTGCGTGTCTGGCGGATTCAAACTTCGCAACCTCTCCCTCCCTTCCTAGAAAAGGTAACTAAATAGTTTATAATATATATTTTATAATACACTTTTTTGTCTCAAAAATATTAATATTTTAACTAATGTTTTTAGAAAATAAATAAATCGCATTCTTCTCGTGACGGATTCCAATCAAAAAGATGAAAACCTTATATTTTGTTGTATAATAGGACGAGGTGTCAAGAATGCGAGCCTGTCACTATCGGTCTTGTCTTGTGTTTCAGGCAACTTAAATTTATTTGATCAAAAAAAAAGTTTAATTTTATTTTTTTTTTTTTTTTTTTGCGCTTTGGTATAATGTAGATGAAAAACTGTAGCGTGAAAAACTGGAACCTATCCACACCAAATATGAGGAACCGTAGAGAACCAGATCACATCATCACGTCACATTGAGCAGTAATTTTTTTTTAGTTTTTTTTTTTGTAAATGAAAACCAAAAAATCATTTCATTTTTATAGATCAAAATTTATGGTTGCAACTCTTACAAAAGCACCCTTGAACAAAAAAAAATTACAGTTTGGCCCAACCAAGGGTTTCCTCATTTATTACCCTCTATTTATTGATTTTTCGACGATCAGCCACCATATTTTGGTGAAGATGCACATAAAAACACAAGAAACCAAGTCTAACTAAAAAGAAACTTCAAATTTTCCATTGGCAAACAAGTAGCAATTTGTAAACATGATGCCGTAGGCCGTGTGACATCATGATAGAAAATTGCATTGTGAAAGATGACCACTGGCCATCCCTCCGCCAAGAAACAAAACCATATGAAACCACGATAGTTTTGCAGCATTGTGAAATCGCCCTAACAACGATTCAAACCCACAACCTCTCCCACGCGGTTACCTAGATAAGGTAACTAAATAGTTATTATAACAAATAAGTATCTTTAGATTTACCATAATATATATTTATAATATACTTATTTGGTCTCAAAAACATCAATATTTTAACTATATATTTTGTAGAATGCACCTAGAATCGCATTCTTCTCGTGACGGAGCTAATAAAAAGATGAACACCTTGATTTTGTGTGTATAATAGGACGAGGTGTCAAGAATGCGATCCTGTCACTATCGGTCTTGCTCTTGTGTGTCAGGCAACTTAAATTTATTTGATCAAAAAAGTTTATTTAAATTTATTTTTTGCGCTTTGGTATAATGTAGATGAAAAAACTGTAGCGTGGAAAACTAGAACCTATCCACACCAAATATTAGGAACCGTACAGAACCAGATCACATCATCACACGTCACATTGAGCAGTAACAAGTTTTTTTTTCTTTGTCAAAAAAAAAAAAGTTTTGTTTTTTGACTGAAAAAAAAAACTTGTTACTGCTCACATTGCTCAGTAACAAAAAATTCTACCAAAGTGCAAAGGACCCATGGCCCATGGGCCGGTCGAGTCGTCGACTTAGTAGACTATTGGCCCAGACGAACATAAATGGGCCATTCGTTCCTTCAGCATTTTCATGACATTTCCAAAAGTAGGAGAACTGATCTCCTTTTTCTCTGGGAATGAAAAGTTGACCTGAGTTCAAGCTCCACCCACCAAGTTGAGGAGCTAGCTATATCATGTGATAAGTCGTCTCGTGGATTTATTTGCTCACTCACGAGAAGGTTCAGGCACGATTAAGCAACGCTGGTTTAGTTTGCGCTGTGATGCATGTAGATGTAGGTAGAGGAAAGAGACATGGAACCATCACACCCACGCCTCTCGCCGAAGCACAGCACAAGTCCTGAAAAGGAGACCACCATCCGTGGTCAAAGCTCACAGACAGATGAAGCGATCGAATCGACCATCGCCTTGTCAGCTGTGTCTGTTATCGCTTACCGGCGATCGACTTTGAGCAGTGAGCGATGGTGATCTTAGGAAAGGGAAGCAGATAAAGCACGTAACGCATGTGTACAGTACTAATAGTACGAAACACGGTCTTGGCTTTGTTCGTTAGTACTCCGTATTACAGTATGGTCTATGGAAGGCGCCAGAAAGCCTTTTTTCAGTGTTTTGTTATCACCATCTCCATCCATTTCCATATTCTAACTTTTTTCGGTGTTTTGTTATCACCATCTCCTCTGCTCATCCTGGACTAAATTTGTACGCGGTTACACCGCTGATTTCCGACCATTCGTTGTTTCCGGAGCTGGATAAATAATGTTATGAATTTTAGCTCGCGATAAACTAATCAAAGTTGAAAATTGGAATGGTGTGGTAGTGCCGTCTGACTCGGATCCACAGGTCACACTCACCTCGAGACCCACGCACACACGACACGGCCACCACCTTCGCTCGCCATTATTCTCGCTACGTGCCTAGCTACGGGCTACGGCGGCCGGCGACCGTCTGGAGGCAAAGCAGAGCCATTGACCTTACTACCGGCCTAGCGCAGCGGGGTGCCTCGTCTAGTAGCGATCTGCTCCCACCTCCCCGTACCCGCCGCCGCGGCCTGCTTATCACATCAGCGGCCGCGCTTTTCCCCATCGCCGGAAACGGAGATCGCTTCTCGTATCGCCGGTGGGCTGGATCCCGCTGCCGCCGCGGCCCGCGTCCGTGTGCATGCCCGACAGACGTTGCAAGCGCTCACTGAAAACAACACGCGGTTCACTGAATTGAATAGTGCCGGCGCGCGTCGTCGTTGGAGTACGTGGACGGTTTAAAGCGCCTCGTTACGGCTCACGTCACATGTTGCTGGGCTCGATCGATCGGCATCTCTCCCCCAAGCTGATCGGGGCTCGGCTCCCTTCGCTTTTCCTCTCGCCCGTGGCCATGGCTATCTATCGTTAACCCTGCTTATCGCGATCGCCGCCGGCCGGGATTGCCACGTAGCTTGTCTTTCTTGCGTCGAGCTGAAAGCCCCGCAATCCTCATGCGGTCCATTTTTCATGACTGATGGCTCGATCTGGAAGCAGTTTAATTTGTTGCATGTTTGGTTGAGGGCCGTTCATTCTGGCGGGCCGGCCGCGGTTTTGACTTTTGACGGTTGGGTGTTAGGTGGTCGATCACGAAGCCGTTCGTCGGCTACCGTTCACCGTACGTACCTCTCTCGCGGAGTTCTCGCTGCCGTGATCCCATTCCGTGGGCTCTTTTCTGCCTTTTTCCTTCGCGCTTTTTCACATACTCGTATTGTCATATGGCCTGATCTGGAGCTGATCAAGAGGGTCGGCAAGGAGCCTTTTGCCGCGGCCCGCGTCCGTCTGTTCACCCGACAGACGTTGCTATCAATGAATGCATTATGCATCATGAGTGCTTCTCTATTGATGGCAGCGCGTCGTCGTTTTGTGGACGGTTTAATTAGCTTGCCACCGTTCAAATCCGGCTCATGCCATTTTTTGGCCGAAAAATAAATCGGTTTATATCCTATAGCTGGATCGAGGCTCGGTTCAAATAGCTTTTTTTTCGCCCGGGATGGTTTAATAGCTCAAAATGTTCCATAAGATGCGCCGGCTTGGATTTCCTAGAGCTATTTTGCAATCGTCGAGCTGCCTAGTAATATTTTGCGGTCCATGACCATGACTGAGGAAGCATCAGTTTTAATTTGTTGCGTGGGTTTAGGGCCGTTCATTCTGGCCGGCCGCGGTTTTGACTTTTGACGGTTGGGTGTTAGGTGGTGGATCACAAGCCGTTCGTCGGCTAAATTCACCGTTTTGCGTTTTCTCGCGGAGTTCTCGCTGCCGTGATCCCATTCCGTGGGCTCTTTTTGCAAACTTTTTCTTCGCGCGTTTTCCCATATTTCCTCCTATTGTCATATAACCTGTCCTGATCTGGAGCTCATCAAGAGGGTCGGCAACCGGCCTTTTGCTTTGCTACTACCTGCGTTTTTCCATTCACTTCCAAATCAAAAAATGCATCATGCATGGGTGCTTCTGTTGATGGTAGCGAAAGTTTTTTTTGCGCTTAGTTTGTTTGCCACCGTTCAAATCACCATGCCATTTTTTTTTTTTTTTGCAAAAATAAAATTTTTAATATCCTATAGCATCGCAAAGCATTTTTTAATAAGTTTGATCAGCTAAGCCGTTTATATGTTCCAATAGCTGGCTAGCTAGGAAATTTAACTTTTTTTTAATAAGCTGGATAGTTTATAACTCAAAATTTTCCATAAGATGCGCTGAAAAAAAAATTAGAACATATTTTTATGTATATATAGCAGCCTGGTAATATTTTAGTTGCCTCAACATATTTCAGGATTATCTAGCATGGTAAGAGTATATAACTAATTTCATATTTTAAAGAAAAAAAAAAAATTTTTATTTTTGTTTCCTTCCCCAAACAAATGCTCTAAAATTAATTCTAAACTTTTTTTTTTTTTATGAATTAATTTACTAAACTTTAGCTCACCTCAGATCGGAATTAATTTTTTTTTTTTTTTTTTGAAAGCTGGAGCTTTAATTTAGATCTCTAAAGTTTTGAGGAGGTACGGTTAAGTAAACTTCCAGCATCAAATGCATCATGAGTACATATATAAGAGTTAGAGTTTATAACAAAGCTTCACCGTTTAGCATGATAAAATTCATGGGCAACTAAACGTAAGACGGTAACAGACTGGCCCATTTGTGCAGCTCTGAAGGTGACAATAGATATGACGAACAGCACACACTCGGTGATGCTTGAAATCCGTACAACAAAGAATCAGAGGTGAAAGTAGTGTACATGACCTCCTAATCAGAGCACAGCAAACAATAGCGCCGGAAATAATTAGTGCACTCCTAATCAGAGCACCACAAAAACCAAACAAGAGAGTGAAGAGCCCAAAGCCCCTCTCCATCCATCCAATCCGACGATTCCAGTCGCGGTCACAGGTGCGCGCTTTTGCTTTTTCGGTGCACTTTTTTTTCGCACTTTTCTACAGGCTGCCCTTCTCGTAAATAACCTTCAACCTCAGGGTCCTTGTAGCTAAGCGGCTCTATAAATAGATCTGCTGATCCGGTCGATCCCCTGCAAAACTCACGCTGAGCCGCCGCCTGTTCCTTCTCCAAACCAAAAACTCGTAGGTCTTCTCTTGGGCCCCGTCCTAAACGTGAATTCCATTGCACTAATACGCGGCCGTTTCGGTAAGCTTCTGAGTTCTCTCTTCCCTTCAGCAATTCTCGTGCTTCGAGGTGAAGCAATTCTGAATAAAACAAATTGCAGCCATTGCCGGATGCATGTCGTGTTTAATTATATATATATATATCAGCAAGGACGGGGGGGATCGATCGGCGATAGTCTAATTTCGTCATGTCACAGGTGTAATTTGCGAGGAAGAAGGGGCGAATTCGTGGTGGTAATAAGATCGAGACCCCCGGCCCATCCGGTGCGGTTCTGTCTGGGGTTCGGGGAGGAGCGGCGGCGAGGCAGGTGGGGTGGGAAATGAGGGATGTGGTCGTGGCTGACGAAGATTGCGTCCGCGTGCTTGGGCCCGGTCCAGAGGTGCGCGCGTACGAGGAAGGATGAGGGCGGCGGCAGCGATAACGGCCGCGGCGTCGCCGACGACCTGCTGTGGTCGCGGGACCTCGGGCGCCACGCGGCCGGTGAGTTCTCGTTTGCCGTCGTGCAGGCCAACGAGGCGTTGGAGGACCACAGCCAAGTGGAGACAGGCTCTACCGCAACATTCGTGGGCGTCTACGACGGCCATGGCGGCGCTGAGGCGGCCCGCTTCATATCGGACCACCTCTTCAAACACCTCATCCGTAAGTAGCAGCCTTCCGTCCGAATAACTCAAATCACTTGTAATAGTGATGATGATGATGATGGTGATGATTTTTTCTATAGGTTTCTCATTTGTTTTAGTATGATGATTATTGATACTGTAATTTTTTACTGCTAATAGCATCTTTGCTCGTTAGCTCTGCACGCTTATTTCTGTGTTCTGTTTTTTATTGAGTGGGCACTTACCAGTCCTGAAACTTTATTTTAATTGAGCACTTATTACAAGGGCTCACACAGTTGTTGATTTTGTTTTTGGAACATCAATCTGTATGTTTGAAAAATGAAAAAATTGATGGGTGCTGTTTTCTTCAGCGCAGTACATGTTGGATTACTTTCCACTTATTAAGCATGCTGTCGTTTCGTGAGCAGAGCAATGGACAACGCAATACTCTTTCCAGTGACTGAGTGGATTCTGATCATTGGACGAGCTATCAGTATTCGTGGTCCTTTGCAATAGCAGATTAGGTTAGATTCTTGTTGTGTTCAGCTGCTCAACTTTATGTTGTGTAATTCTGGCAGATTGAATTCACTTGCTGAGGTCCCACTGAGCACCTGTGGGCTACTGTGACCTTTCTTATCATTGCAAATGGCAAGCATACTCTGACTGATCCAGTTTTATCCACTGTGCTATAATGATATCCTCTGCTCTCCTTTCTTGTAGGACTTGCTCAGGAAAATGGAACAATATCTGAGGATGTTGTTCGGAGTGCGTTTTCTGCTACTGAGGAAGGCTTCTTAACACTTGTGCGGAGAACACGCTATATAAAGCCTTTGATTGCTGCGGTTGGATCTTGCTGTCTAGTTGGTGTCATATGGAGAGGGACACTATATGTGGCTAATCTAGGCGATTCCAGGGCTGTCATTGGTTGTCTAGGTAGATCAAATAAGATCGTTGCTGAGCCACTCACAAGAGATCATAATGCAAGTATGGACGAGGTCAGGCAGGAACTTATATCCCGTCATCCAGATGATTCTCAAATTGTCCTTCTCAAGCATGGTGTTTGGCGCATCAAGGGCATAATTCAGGTTGGTGAACAACCGTTTACTGCATCATAGTGTCTTCCGTAGCCTAAAAGATGAAGGACATTTAACACTTTTATGTCTACTAGCGAGTAGTGACATACAAGTCATATTTTAGCTTGTTAAAAAGAGAATATCTTGCCAAACTTAATGATGCCCTTCTGATCATTTTTCCTGATTGTTGCTAATAGGTTTCAAGGACAATTGGGGATGCTTACTTGAAGAGGCGAGAATTTGCTCTCGATCCCTCTATTACTCGTTTCCACCTTTCGGAGCCTCTCCGCCGGCCTGTTCTTACAGCAGAGCCATCTATCTGTACAAGGGTGCTTAATCCACAAGATAAGTTTATTATTTTTGCATCTGATGGTCTTTGGGAGCAATTGACAAATCAACAGGCCGTTGAGATTGTCCACAGCAATCCACGAAGAGTATGTCTTCAAAGGCTAACTGTCAAATGGTTTATTCTCTTTGTTAGATAGACTTACACCTAATAATCTCCATAATGCTGACAGGGAGTCGCAAAGAGGCTGGTAAGGGCAGCACTGAAACAAGCTGCGCGGAAGAGAGAAATGAGGTATGATGACCTCAGGAAAGTTGAAAAGGGAGTTCGCCGCTTCTTCCACGATGACATTACAGTAGTTGTTCTTTACATAGAACATGGATTACTGCAAGAGAGGGATACTTCTGTGCCTCAAATTTCAGTCCGTGGTTTTGTTGATTCAGTTGGCCCCTCAGATTTCTCAGGGATAACCGCCATATCATGAGTCACTAATTGAGCAGCACAATTTTGATGTACGGCATTCAAGTAGCATCTGACATCTGAGTGTTATGCTTTACCAGGCTTTGCTTTTTAATTTTACCTTCGTTCAGTACTTCAATACTTCCATGTCACTTTGCAACGTCTGATTTGCTCAAAATAAGAGGCTCGTGCTGTTGTGCGATGCTTAATAATATTGATGGCATGGGAAATGCTTTGTGCAGTAGTAAACGGCTGGAATTTGTTTGCTTGAACATGTTGGATGGAGGAGTCTTGGGTTTTGCAGCAACGTTGCTCGATTAGGACATAAAAGCAACGATTAGGAGTCCCTGAGTTTATAACCATCAGAAAAGATTACAACGCTCCAAAATGGACCGACAATTGAACATATGCCTTAGTTTTCTCTTCCTTTAGATTGATGGTGTAGTATGAAATCCAATGGAAAAGAAACATCGTGTCAGACAACACAATATTTATGATTTGATAGATTATAAGAGTACACTGATCAGTTATCGCTTCATGTACTTATATAAATTTGTCATACATTATCCATTTTACATGGAAATAAACAAAACAAAGTGAATGCATGATAAATGGGGGAAAAAAAAAAAAAACTGGCAGCATCAGAACAGGTGAACTCTGATTATCAGAGTTATATATTGGTCACTAAGTGAGCTACACAGTTCAGGCATTATACCTGCGAGGTCATTCATGTTTTACAGCTATGCAGAGCATTGAGTTGTTGCCCACGGGATAAATTGACCTACAATTTGGGAAATTAGCCAGTGATCTTATTGGCAAAAATATCAGGAACACATCCCAGATAGGGAAAGATGCACTTCTTTTTACCCCGTATAGGCATCACCACTTGTAGCATAGTAGAAATGGCACAGTACAGTCCACAGCTGTCATTAGTACAACAGAAGCTATCAAGCTACAGTGACATGGCAGCAACAGCGAAAGCCACAGCCACGCGTGCCTCGACGACGTGCATTTGTTTCTGCCGGAAGGGAGTCCGAATTGAAACAGCAGGCGTCCGTCTGGCCCTGGAGAAATTGAACTGGCGCAATCTGTCCTACAAATTCGACTCGCCCTGTACAAAAACTAGGCAGGTGAATGCATGCCTCGGGGACGGTGAGAGGTGGCACCGTGACAGATGGTTGCTATGCTAGTGTGGCCTACAGCTCGGTCTCGACGCCTTCAGCGCCCACGACGCGGTACTCTCTTTGCGAGAAGAGTCCTAGGAAGAAACGGGACACCCTGGAGGGGAACGAGGCAGGCTCCTCGCTTGCCGCCGGGGGGTTGATCTTGCATATCATGTTGTAGTCGTGCTTCAGGTGTGGTTTCACAATCTTCTCCTGTAAGCACAGACAAGGGCGATAAGAACCCATTTCTTTGAAATGACTAGCTGCGATACTTAAAACAGAAGAGGCGTCTTTCAAAAAGAAATGCAGAGGCCATGTTGTGTTTACCTTGAACTCCTCGAATGGACATAAATCTTTGTTGCCGCACCCCTGCATACATATGATCCAACTTAGCAACGATGCATTAGGAAGGGAAACGTTACCAATCGAACACAAGCATACAGAGGACCCAACCCAACTCTGGAACCTACAGTGCGCTAAGCTTGATATATGCATACATTTACTTCTACAACAGCAGCAGAACTTTTTAGTCCCAAGCAAGTTGGCAAGGCCAAGCCATCTACTTCTACAAATGGAACATAGGAAGCAGACCATTAGCTGGTTTTATATGACTTATTTGAGATTGTGTTTGCCCATCCCTCTGTCCAAGTATCTTAAGCCCCCCAAAAATTATTTCAGTAGCTGTACCTCTACCGAGACACAAAGTTCAAATTGCATTGACAGAAGGTATAGACAAGAAATATCTGTGGCATATAAATCAATATTCACCGTGTTAAACATCTGTAGATTGAAATTATCAAATTGTTTGACTTCACGAGATACCACTGTCCCAAAATTTAGGGGAGTAAGAGGGAGTCTGTTCGGCTGCCCTTCTCTCGGCTTGTTTCGGTTTATTTTCTCTCACACGGTACTATTAAATCAGTCGGAATCAGCCGAACAGATTCAGAGTGGCTAAGAAATTTAGTTATATTCTGGTAGCATGGTAGAACAAATAGATGAGAAGTTACAAGTCTTACAGGCATTGAAACTGGGACTTCATTGTGTAGAACTTGAATGAAGTACGAGTTATTTTGGCCACCAGAGCTGCTGCCATCAGAAATTTTGCTTAGGCATTGGTATAACACCAGCATGTTGTTACCAGCAAAAGGTGCAACAACACTGCCCTTCCAGTTTCTTCCCTGTGGCGGCAAAGGGGGTAGGTCCAATGCTTCCTCCCTCTGTATCTTCTCAAAGTCTAGGCAGTCAAAAGTTCATATATGCTAGATGTGTCAAATGAGGCATCGATCATCAATATGTAATTCAGAGGAAGAATTTTATGAACAGGACTAAGTGAAGAAGTGGAAACATACCTGGACCTTGGAGAAAAAGACCAAGAAGGTAGCTAAAAGGAACAACAGTTTCTGCATGTGCAAATCGAAGCCTTGCCTTTTCATACGTACCATCAGGGTGGTTTTCTACAATACCAAGGATTATGTACCAACAAGCACATACTAACGATCAGAATTAGTTTGCCAAAATTATTGAATACAGCTACCTTCTCTAGCTATGATTGCTTCTTCCATTGACTGGACAACATCCTTGAGCAATGGCAGTCCCATCCTGTAGTTAATTGACTCACCATAGCCTTTTAGGACAAAAATCCTCCAAATCATCTGTCCACTCTAGAAAACGAACCTGTACAGAACTTTTTTTTTTACATTAATTTAAAAAAAAAAAAAGCAAGTCAAAAGATTAAGAAAATAAGCTACTTAAAAGTATGTAACATGAGTTAGAAAGCACAATAACAAATTGCTTAAGGAAGAACACTAAACGTAAGGTGCCCATCAGGAACTTGCCATATGTTCTGTTCAAACACATTTTTAAATAGTATTCTCGATCCAGTAGAGTTGTCTCAACCAACCAAACAATTAGTGGAACAGCGAATTCCAAACGAGGAATGACCGAATGAGAATATTTCACTGTCTACCAAATTGGGAGGTTTAATTGCATGGATAGCTTGAGCAGCTTAAACTGCTTGCCAAGTACTTTGAAAGAAGCAAATAACTCACCATATACAACTATCAAAAACATGTAAACATCATCCATATGTTCCAAAGCATAATAACCAACACCACTTCATGAAGATGATACATTATTTGAAAATGCAGTGAACTTTACAATTGAAAATTCAAGGCCTAAAAGCACAGCATTTCCATCCAACAAGCACAAAAAGAAAAAAGTTGCCATTACAGATAGATAACCAAGAAAATTCAACCATGAAGCATGGCGCAATAGATGCCCAGAGGTAACCTACCTCGGATTCATTGAAAAGCCCACAAGCTTGATTGGTTATATTCAACAAAGATGCCTCCTGCATTTAAAACATTCAAATGTTATTTACATCTAACTCTAGCACCTAGCAGGTAGGTCTCTTCTGAAACATATGGCAGAAATCATCAGCACCCTTTTCCATGTTTAACACTTTACCTGCTTACAAAGAAACCAGAGAGAAGAAACATCCTGAGTTGTAAATTTTAGGTGATAACGATTGGCAAGTGCAGCTGTGACATGCTCTACAATTGGTTCCTTTTGCTTCTCTACATCAGGCTCCTTCCTTTTCTTGTATGCCTGGACATGGTCCCAAAGTTAATGTTCTTTATTCAGCTACAATAATACGTAGCTTACTGTACCTATAGACTAGACTTCCAGATCACAAAAAAGGAGAAACACATGAACATGAGTGCATAGCCCTTCTAAAACAGAAAGGGGAGAAAAGCTGGTGAGGGCAACCGAATAAGCTGTAAAGGTGAAACAGAAGATTGGATGCATTGTATGAAACATAGATGAGGAATGAAATTGTTTAGTACTCCCTCTGTTCTAAATTATAGGTCGCTTTGACTTTTTGGGTTCATCCATATAGTTATGTATCTAGATACAATAATATGTCTAGATACATAAATAAATGGATGAGCTAAAAAAATTCAAAGCGACTTATAATTTGGGACGGAGGGAGTAACTACTAAATAGCACAGCATGGTAGCACCATTTCTCATTGCTACCATTCTTCTGTTACTGATATTCTAGAAGGCTTTATCAGAGTTGGATACTTCAAATATAAAAAATTTAAGAAAAAATAAACAAGACCACGGCATATGCTGGAATAAAAAAATCAAGTCACATCAGCACGTCAGCCAATATATTTTTTTCTTATTCTTCCTAAAAAATGTTAGTGCTACCATAAATATTACCTTGTATGTCTGACAGCTGTCAAAGAATCTCAGACAAATATCACTTGCACGACTCTCACTCAGAACAGAAAAGGCACGGTTCTTCCCTTGTCCAAGCTTTCCTTTCCCAGAAAGTAGTCCCAAACCAAATGCCACTGCACTAGCTGATGCTCGGGGAACCTGTATTTTGAAACATAGTTAATCTGCTGCAAGAGTAGAAATCAGAAACATTTGATGACCGTAGTTGTGTGTCTGCATCATATTAGATGCCAACATATACACATACACAGAAGAAAATTAAAGAGGCTATGATATTTTGTGCTTTTGGTAATACAAAAGCGGGGAGACCCTTTTCTCTAAAATAAAATAAAGAGGCTATGTCGAAGGCTCGAAGCTGACCTGAGTTGCTCTTATTGAATATACATCAGGGTGATATTCATCATCAAGTAGATCTCGAAACCTCTCCCTCACTCTGGTAGCTAAATTGTACAGCTCCTCTTCCCCTTCACTAATCAGCTCACCACCTTTAGTCCTACCCTTCCAACATGATTCCCAGCCTTTAATCCAGGATGGAATCTTCTTCAGAGAATCACTATCAAGGCCCTGATTTGCCTCTTTCATAAGGGTTTCCAGTCGAACTGCCAATCTATCCAGCTCCTTGATTCGCTTCTCGGTAGGAGCACGGGTCCCATGTCTTGCCTAGTAAAAGAGAACAGATAATATCAGGTTACCACCTAAATTTGCAATCCTCTCTGAGAGCTATACATTTTATTTGTAATTATCTAAAAATATAAATGAACACATTAGAATTTTCTAAATTCAAAAAAGGAGCTTAGCGCAATAAAGCCATATTATGAAAAAAAAAAAATATTTACACTATTTCCCTCAAAACAAAATGAACCAACATGAAGTCATGAACATGTATGAATAACTGGGTAGCGAAAAAGCAGCATAAATGTGTGGAAGCAAACTTACCACTAGATTGAGGTGAATGACACGGCACTCGTCTGGGATTGACGGCATAGAGATGACGCTACTGGACTCTCTGGCCACATCGTACCTGGACATCACCAGGAGATTAGATAATTTCGTTCAGGTAAGAAAAGAACACTAAGATCACGCATTTGCTGATAATGATCTCTAGATGGAAAATCTATGTTCCTAATACATGTAAAACGCACTTTGTTTCTAAAATTACCATAAGATCACAAGTACATTTCAAATTATTATTTTAGTGCACCACTTAGATATAGTCATGAACACTAAAATTCAGGTGTACAGGTTACCACAGATCTATTATCTTGCTACATGCTAGAACTGAAATGTTCGTGTTTACAATTAGACAGACAACCATATCCCATTCATCAGAAATTTAGCTCAATCGAGAGAGACGGAGAAACAATATCCTATTGAGCAGTAGTCAGTCCTCCCTCCCAACCCCGGCAAGCCTCAAAACACCCGAAATATCCCGGAGCCTCAAAACACCCCAAAATAGCCATGTCCTAGGCCCAGGCGAAGGGAATACATAGGGTGCGATTGGTTACCCCAACCGGGCCGTCCCTGCACGTCTTTACCGCACCACCCCGTTCCTTGCTCGTGATTGGATTCCCTTCCCTTCACTTTTCGCCGCACCGCCCCGTTCATTTGGCCCCCTCCATCCCGGACGACGAGGGAAGCTGGAGGCGAGCTTCCCTCGCGAGCTGGGACAAAACAGTGATTCTGTCAACCCACAAAGCACAACCCGGATGAACGGCGCCATCCTCCCTATTGCAGTCGCGTTACCTCCCTTCCCAACGTACGACGGCGCGCTTGTGCCTTCCCCCCGCCAGAGCCCGAGCGCGGCACCGGTGGCGGTGGGCTGCAGCGGCGCGGCGAGCGGTGGCCAGCGGCACCGGTGGCGGCGCACGAGAAATCCCTCCCAGTGGCTCGGAGCTCCAGCAGAAACGGCCGGCCCTCACCCGCGCCCGCCGGCCCTTCCTTCGCAGCCGACGAGCGAGCGGATGCGGCGGTGCTCAAGTCCATCGACGACGCGCTGGGCGACGGCGTGGACGTCATCTCCATCTCCATCGGTATGAGCTCCGTGTTCCAGTCCGACTTCCTCGCCGACGCGGCGAACGGCGGTGGCAGACGGCGGCGGACGGAGAAGCGCTGCGGTGCCGGTCGATGCGAACCGGTTGGGCAGACCGGCTGGTAGCGGTGGACGACGGTGGAGGCGCCGTGAGGAGGCGGCGGGGAGCGGCGTCGGCGGTGGGAGGCGGCAGCGGGAGCAGCACGCCGGCGACGTCGAGGCAGGGCTAGGGAGCAGCGTTTGTTGGGAAGAGGCTGGGGCGCGCGGTAGCCGGCGGCGACGCCGGTGGAGAGGGAGGGAAGGGGCCGGGGACAGCGCGCGGCGGCCGGAAGCGCGGCGCGCGGTAGGCGGAAGAACCGATGCGTGCGCTGCTTTGTTTTCCTCTTTTTTTTTTTTTTTTATTATTTCTTTTTTTTTGCCGTGAAAGGGGCAGCGCTGGGTGAAGGAGTTTCTAGAGTGTGTGGCCCCGCGAGCTCCGCCTTGGTGAGGGTGCGCCGCCGTCTGGCAAGGAGGAGCACTACTGAGGCAAACAAATAAATTCATAAGAAGGGTGGTAAGGTCACCAAGGTGAATGGCTACCATTCATCTATGTTGTCATTTCATTTGCAAGTATGCAACCAAACAAGAGCTTCAAATGCCATGATCCACTTTTCTAGTTCACGTTTTTATATATTTTAATATCCAATTGCCAAACACAATTCTCCCGATCCAAACGATTGAGGCCGATCCACTTTTCTAGTTCACGGGGCAACCAAACACAAGATCCCTGTATGAGGTTCGGGGCGGGGATGAGCTCCTTCTGGACGGGGGGAGGATGGTCGGATGGTCGGAGCACGGTGATGGCCTGGGGTTCGATGAGGAGAATCTCCTCCCATAGCCCCGGCCTGGACGCCCACGACGAGTGTGTGACGGCGGGCCGACAACGGCGATGGCGCGAACGGCTACTCCTGCATCGACCACGGTCGCCGGTATGCATCTGCGTTGGACCGTCGGGCACCGGTGCTGGCTTGGGCGCTGGCGTTTGCGTGGCTTCACGGCTTCACCGTGGCTGGAGTGCATGCATGCATACAGCTATTAGCTGGGTTTGGGATTTGAGTACTGTTGTGGCCATAGCCATGGCTGATGGTTGGGTCGCTCTAGAAGATTAGCGATGGAGGTTGATGCAGGTGCGTGCTTACCTTTGTGCCACCCATCCGCACAGAATACTAAAGAAAAGGGGCCTGGGAGAGGCAAATGATTAGTCTAAATTTTCTGCTGGTTTCTCTACAAATATTGAATTGGGAGTGTGCTTTCTACATGTAGAGTCTTGAGGTATAGAAACTACTAGATGGTTTCTGCCTATGAATGCTCTAAATAGGTTCATTGTTTTTCATGATAATAAACCTATAAAAAAAAATTCCGATCGGCGTGAAGCATGTAGAGAGGAAAAAATAAACCCGCCCTAATCCATTTTTAAAAAAAATAAACAACTAGGCCCCGCCCATTTGTCGGGAAAAACAACCCGCCCCAAGCCTTTTATCAAGAATAAGATGATATATGACTTATCGCCGATCTATGACCATAGAGCCCCCTCCCGTCCCAACCCGTTTGTGTCGCCAACCCAACCCGCCCCAACCCGTTTCACGTTGTCACCCGGATCCACCCGCCCCAATAGTATCCGTATTAAAACCCGCCCCAAAATACCCGTTCAACCCCGCCCATTAGCGTGCCTAGAACAGGCGTAAAACACTCAACAAAGAACCATGTCTTTTCCATAGAGAAATTATGAAATTTAACACGTTATTCCAACAGAAATACGACTTTTTATATTTATATCATGGATATAATTGTTATTAAAAGATGGTGCACATTGAACCATATGACATCTTAAATTCATAAAGAACACAATGAGCAGAATCTTAGAAGGTTATTAGGATCACTTGGAATAACGTTGGATGGATCGTCTCCAAATAACTTTTCCGGTAATGTAGCTTGACTATAGCAATTTATAATGTGTCCAATGGCTAATACAACGCCGTAACTTCCGGATCCACACCGACGTAAAAAAACTTACTAAAAGTAACACATTTTTCCAATTTATTTTAATAAAGATCCTAACACAACATTCAATTTATCCCTCTAACCTTCCAATATGCCTGCTCATTTTGTTCTTTTTGAACCAAGATGCGCATGTGCGCCATTTTTCTGAATAACGCCATGGATGGGAGATGGAGCACGGTGACGAGGGCGGGGTTCGATGAGGAGAATCTCCTCCCGGCCGGCGTGGACGCCCACGACGAGTGTGTTCACGGCGGGCCGACAACCAGCGATGGCGCTCAACGGCTACTCCCTGCATCGACCACGGTCGCCGGTATGCATCTGCGTTGGACCGTCGGGCACCGGTGCTGGCTTGTGGCGCTGGCGTTTGCGTGGCTTCACGGCTTCACCGTGGCTGGAGTGCATGCATGCATACAGCTATTAGCTTGTGGTGGGATTTGAGTACTGTTGTGGCCATAGCCATGGCTGATGGTTGGGTCGCTCTAGAAGATTAGCGATGGAGGTTGATGTAGGTGCGTGCTTACCTTTGTGCCACCCATCCGCACAGAATACTAAAGAAAAGGGAATGGGAGAGGCAAATGATTAGTCTAAATTTTCTGCTGGTTTCTCTACAAATATTGAATTGGGAGTGTGCTTTCTACAGGTAGAGTCTTGGGGTATAGAAACTACTAGATGGTTTTACGCACTATGAATGCTCTAAATAGCATCATTGTTTTTCATGATAATAAACCTATAAAAAAAAATCTAAGGCGTGAAGCATGTAGAGAGGAAAAAATAAACGATCTAATCATTAAAGGAAAAAATAAACAACTAGGCAAGCATTTGTCAGGAAAAACAACGTCCTAAGCCTTTTATCAAGAATATTATGACACTCACAATGCAGACTCTATCATAGAGTCTAAAAATATTAGGCCCCCCCCTTGGCGGCGGGCGGAGCCGAGCCCCCGTCGAGCTAGCGGCGCCTAGCCCGGATGCAACTACGAAGGATGGGTTGGGGCGGTCAAGACGGATCCGAGGGATGAAGGCGGCCCCGGCGGCTTCGCCGCCATCGTCGTCGCGCGCGCCGAACGTAAACAAAGAACCACTCAACAAAGAACCTTGTCTTTTCCATAGAGATAAGTTTGGGGGTGGGGGGGGGGGAGAGAGTATATACTTAAGAGACATTTTTTTAGAGCCATGGAGATAATTCTGTTAAAATTTCACTACATTGAACCATAGGACATGGGAAATGCTTTGTGCAGTAGTGAATTGCTGGAAATTGTTTGCTTGAACACGTTGGATGGAGTAGTCTTGGGTTTACTTTTCCGGTAACGTAGCTTGACTATAGCAATTTATAAGGGCAACTATAGGTGTTCTCATAATTAACTTACTAAAAGTAATTGAATAAAAAAAAACTACTAAAAGTAATAATTTTAGCAATTTATTTTAATAAAGATAAGTAGCAACATCAATTTATTTTCCTCTCTAATAGTTTTCATTATTAACTTCCTAACAATTTTTTTTATCGGAGACCCTATTTCTAACCAATTTTTAACAATTTCTTTGTCTCTTACAATTTTCTTACATGGAACAATTTTTTATTTTTTCTTTATAATTTGCTCATGTGTGCAATTACCCTAATCTCATTTGAAAAGGCTGGATGAAAAGCGGATATGGCATCCTTTTAGTTTCTTTAAAGAACTCTTTTACAGTACTAAATTGTTGGAGGGGATTTTTTATATAAAAAAAAAAAATAGGGAGATGTTTTGTTACAAAAACAAGAACAAGATGTGAGATTCTTTTTCTCGAGCTGTCAAGCCGTCCAGGGCGCCCGGGTGTCGCTGACCGCGGCTGAAGTGTGATTTCTCGATATGCTGCTTGGCAGGACCCGAACCCGAACCCGAACCCGAAGCATGGTTGGGCGTGTTGCTGTTCTGGCGAATTCTTGGCAGGACGAGTAGCAATGCATAACCTGATCTCCTGCAGGCCCGATCGCAACGTGGATGGGCTGGCGGTGAACTGTGAGAAACTTTTTTTTTGAAGTGTGAGATACTGAGAAGCGAGTAGATGCATTGGCGCCCTCGGCCCGCACCGCGCGGTTTACGCCGAGTCCGCACGCTACAAGCGGTCGGGCCGTCCGACTCTCGACTCGAGCTAGTAGGGCCTAGGGATGTGGGCTACGGGGAGATTAATTGGGCCGCCAGGCAAGCAGGCCTTTCAGCTCAGGTTGACTTGAGGTAGCGCCGCGGGCGCTAGGATGCTGACACGTAAACAAATATAACGCTTATCGAAACAATTTTATGTTAAACATAATAGCCTTGGTTAGATGGCTTATTCCCCTCAAAGAAAAAGATGGCTTATTACGCCATGGACCATGTAAAATGCAACGCTCACACAATTGCAGCTCAATACCAGTTTCCAGATGGAACTCCGAAACGCGCACGTCCCTTTTGCCATGGAGTAGTAGTAGAAGAATCATCACTTTCTAAAAAACCAATAAAGACATCCGAGATATCGTGGCAAGCAGGGGCCTCAATCAAAAAGGAAAATATCCTGGCGAGAAAAATGACACGACGCTTTATTAGTGGTCCGCCGCCGAAGCATTCGGCATTATCAAACTGGGGCGCGGCCGTGCCGCCGTAGTAGGCAACAGCAACGTCTCGCGGAGAGGTGCTCCCTTCCCAGCCACATGTGCCAGGCAGGCCTGCCCGTGAGTCGCAAGTGCGGCGGAGAGGCTTCTGGAGGTGGTGGTGTGGACTAGGCGAGGGGGAGCCGTCAACCGTTCCACGCTTCAGTTTCACTCGAGCACGCCTCACGACCACAAGCTCGTCCACGGTGGTAGGGCCGCAAAGATCTCTCGCGGCGTCGCGACGTGGTGCTCGCGGCGCCCAACCGGTGTCTGCCGCGAGGCGAGGTGGGCGCTTTTGTTTGTTGTTTACGTGGAGTACTCATATTCATATTCAGGTTCAGAGGCGACGCCGTGTCGATGATCGAGCAGAGGCTATCCGAAACGAAACTGGAGATATATACGTACGACCTGTCGGAGTATAAAGCTCTGGGTTGCAGCCTAATTCGTGCCGGTAGGGTAGGCGTCTGTTGTTACGTCGAAGGAAGGCATATCGATCGGCGTATCGCTCTCCAGTTCTCGACGCCGAGGCTGAAGCCAGATTTCGCAAGAAGGTGAAGCAGGCCTTCCCGCGCCGGCCCTGCATCGATTTTCTTTTTGTACGTGCAACAACACGGCATGTCATGTCATCCGTGACGCTTTACGACTGGCTAGAAGTGAGTACGTAGATGTGACCTCGACGGAGGCTAATGGCCGGTAAGGCTCCATAGTTCAGGTTCTTTGAACGCAACACAGTCAACAAAAATGGATCCGTGCAGTGATTTGGGTGCCGCTCGTTGCTGATGAAGTTTGCATAGCCGCCCATTAGTGTCAGTTCAAGTAGTCACGGTACGCTAACCGGCCTACAACAAAACAGTACTACTACTTGATAGATATGTACTGATACTGATGTGCTATGTAATCGCTAATCCAGAATTTCTCCAAAAAGCTGATCAAGAAGGAAGGGTGAAAGGATAGTCTAGTTGCCTAGTTCGTATTAGCTCTGCACATTTGGTTAATTCAGGAAAAAAATAGTTTGGTTAAATTAGCTCCACACAAGACATATTATAATTTTCTTATTTTTTTTTAAAAAAATATAATATGTATCACTCTTAACTAATTTAACTAGACTATTCCCCTGAATTAACCAAATTTGTAAAGATAATACCAAATTGACTCGAGTGACACCATGTGCACATATATGTTGTGATTAATCAATGATGCCACACTTGATTATGAGGGGCCAAAGTGATTCCCCATCAATGGTCTTCCCTATGGCTTTTATTGGCCATTGTGGTAAGAAGCCACAGGTGGCACTGCCTAGCACCTCCTTTGCTCGACCCATCTCCCCTCTACAACATGATCGACTGACATAACACATAAGCAAATGGATAGATGATGGGAGGCAAGCAAACTATTAACATTAGGTCCAACTAATTAACAAACTAGCAGGGGTTAGATCGTTCGAGACAAAGGTAGGTCTAAGAAACAAGACCGACTAGCAAGTCAACGATTTTGATGTTCAATATTCTTTGTGTGAATCAAGAATGCCTCCCAAAAAGCCTGTCGGAGAGACGCACGACTACGGTGTTTTGAGATTTTTTTTTTTTTTTTTTTTTGACAAGTGAGGTGTTTTGAGATTGGCAAAGCCACCTAAAATGCTCTCAAATCGCATCGTGAGAAATGCATGACTGCAAAGGGTTATAAAAGGTAGGGTTTAAAGGTAAACATATAAAGGTAGATATACTGTTTCTACGGTTGGATAGATGGATCTCTCAATTGATCACCATCATTCTCATCTACGTAGCTTGCAATGGAATATCAGTACTCTGTTACTCTATTGGCAGTTTGGCACCTCCAAAAGATTTTAGGCACTTTGCCATGCCTGTTTGGACCCTTTGCACGATAGGAAAAAGATCTCTTCAACCTAACTGACTGCATATAAAGTGATCTGTTAATTAGCCCTGGAAGATATTTGTGGCCTAAAGTGATCATCCTTGAAACGGAATTCTCACTCATGCTTTTGTGCTTTTTTGGCATGCCACGCACGAAACAGGAACGTGCCCATGCCATGCTGTATGTCCCGACTAGACCACGACGACAATGACTGTGATGTACCACTATTCAGCACTAGCTGCAATCGAGTTGGCATCCATTCCTTTACTTGCATTGTGTACGTGGCTCAAAAGATCTTCCAGGGAAAATTAACAGATCACTTTAAAGTGCAGCCAAGTAGGCTCAAGGGGTCCTACCCATGCAAGGTATCCGAATATATATGGCAGACTAGTATCGCGCCCGTACGTTGTTACGGGATAGCTAACTTTTATTCCAAAAATATGGTTCGCACGATAAGATAACAGTAGTGTGAAATATGGCCTAAGGACACGAGGAAGACAGTTCCCAACCGATGGTCTGTTGAGGCGGCGTCCGATATGTGGTTATGAGGACAGATAACTTAACCGGTTCATGCACCTTAGACCCCCTCCAATGAAAACCACCAATGTTGTTTTTCCCAAATAGCTAAACATGCAAAATTGACAAAGGGCTAGAAGCCCCTCTACATCCAATTACTTGAACCAAAAGGCTCAGATATATACATATAAAGGTTTGAACTAAAAAGAGAAGTCCAATTCAAAAAGTACATACCAAAATTGTGTCGAATGTTATGGATCCTTCAGCCATGTGATTTCAAAACAAACAATAAAGGATGGTAAGTTCAGAAGCGATAGAGCTCTGAGGTGTGTTCGGCGGCAGAGGAAATCAACCAGCTGTTGCAAAAGAAACATTATTGTAAGCTCTTGATTGTCCATTTCAGTCTATTCTCTCCTAATGTCCAGAGTGACAGACACCGTTCCTTGAAACAGGGTCTGAGAATGAATTAGAGCCTGGTAGATATGAAGGTCATGTTGATCACACTAAAAACACATCAACCGGTAACAATCCATTGTGGGATTGCTTCTATGTTTTTTTTGGGTTATTTGGTTATGTGCCATTTCAAATCCTGTTGTTTTGAAATCTACCATTACTATTCGTCATATCAGAAGGATGCCATTACAATTTTTGCATACGTTGAAATATGCCATTGAATACGTATACCGAATGATTGGGCCCGTTTGCAGGACAACGTGGCGTATGAAGTGTTAAGGTATAATATAGTCAAAGGGCATTAGGGTAATCTCCTAGTTTAGGGTTTTACTAAGTCTCCCTTGTACTCTATATATTCTCCCCCTTTGGGCCTCAATAGTACCAATTCATTTGTGTCTTTCTATATTCGTAACATGAAGCACCGTATTCCACATGCATACATAACATAAGGTTTTGGTGAGAATCACAAGCTAAGTCTCCTTTTACTACTGGTGCTCATGGCAGGACTTGTTGGAGAAGGCCTAATTTTATCTAGATCAGCCTATTCATCAAGCACTTCACTAGTTAAAAATAAACATAACACTTAGTCTGTGAGAAATTACAATATTCTAGGAGCAGAGATGCCGGAGTAGACTAAAATTAGGACTTATCAAAACTTACAAAAGGGGTCAGTTTTTGTCAAATCATGTGCTAGCACATAACCCAGCTTGATGAAGAGGCATATGCCCTGCATGCTCTACAAAATAAAACCGTGCGATGTTTGAAGCTTTTTTTCGATCTGGAGACATTTATGTTCCTTTTCAGTCCATTTAATGTCACAATCTTTACCATCTACCTAAAAAATCATCGACTCTAGCAAGCTTGCATTACATAAAAAGAACGAGGCGAAGTTAATATGCGATGTTTTGCCTCCGTACTTCAGCAACACGATTTTCTTTAGTGGAATGGCAATGTCAAGTTGCCGGTTTTGGCGCCACAGATTTTTATTCCCTGAGTTTGTAGTAGTAGTCTAGAAAAAGCACAATCAACATAAAATGGTGGGAATCTAGCATTACAAAAGTAGGAATGTAATTGTACGTAGAACCGAAAGAATTAATGCGTAAGGGAGTAGCTTTAGCCACCTTGATATGCAAGTTCTCCAAGCAAGGAAAGCATCTCATGATGTTGATAACCATATCCAAATCAAGATGCATATTCACCAAAGCCAAAATCTTCACACTAGGCACCTCAGCCTTTGAGCTACTAACAAGTCTTGACCCCTAAAAGATAAGTATCAAAACACAAAAGGTAAGATCATGATTGGTCAAAGGAGAATAGAATTCCTCCTAAAGTGAAAGTGCGATATAGATATACCTAGAAGATTGTGGATCCAAACTTGAGCTATGGTTTGTCGATAGAGAATAGCCCCAAAAATTACAACTTTGGTGCTGAGATCACCTCGACGATTTCCTTAGTTTTGGAAGTCGGAACAAGACCTTGATATGGAAAAATAGCAGCCTTTCAAGACGGGGGGCATTCTCAAGGATGATATTGTGCACACTTGGCGCTCTCACACAATGGCTTCTAAGCGTAGGAGACACAATTCGTGCTCGAGAGCAGCCAATGTTGCGAGATAGCAGCAGGCTCTGCAGGGCAGGGCAGCCAGCCAGTAGGGAGTCTAGCGAACTGTCCGAGATTGTGACATCCAAAAGGCTGAGCTGCTCGAGAACCGACAAGCTCCACTTGCCGCTGACATGGCTTCCATCGGGAAAGCCACCGCAGCCGCCAAAGTTAGCGACACGAAGAGTGGGCCTGAAGCGGCGCACTGATGGTGGCAGCAAATTCTTCTTACTTGTACTTTCATAGTGGAACCCAAGCTCCTGGAGGTTGTTTAGGGCGGCAGAGTCGAGCTAGCCTTCCAGTTGTTTCTAGTTCGCAGAGGGCTTGAGCACATCTAAAAAGGTTCGCATGTGCACGGAGAAGCGGCGGATGGAGCCCTTTACCGAGGAAAGGATGCCAGTGATCAGATCGCGGTTGAGGCGCTCGTGGGCCTCAGGGTCACCGAGGACGTCCACAATGCCGAGGTCGAGGTTAAGAGGAGAGGAGTGCCATATGGGCCGCCAGCGGGAGGAGAGCACCTGCGTGCGGGCACCGTCGGTGGTGGGGAGGAGGAAGATGATGTCGCCGAGGACGCCGTCCGGGAGGCGGCTGATTCGGTCCTGGGCCTGGAGGCGCTCTCCACCTTCCCCTTCCTCAAATCTTCTCCTCTTGGCTCCGGCGACCATCGTCATAGCGGCGCGGGGCGGCCGCCGGCAGTAGGGATTGAGGATTTCAGTGGCTGAGAATAGGATGTGATTTTGGGGTTAGGGTTTCTTACCCCCAATCTCTTCTCTATATTATGGGCTGGGATATGATATATGGGCTGGGATATAGTTCATGTCAGCCCACGACAAGGCCCAAAGCCTACTATAGCCCAGCCCACATTCTAAGCACCACATAGGGGGCAGGGTCGCCACGTGCCGACTGGCCTGCAGCTTGGTCGTTACCGGCAGCCCAGAGCGTCGCTCCTTCTCCTTGGTCCTCGGAGCAGCCGAGCAGAAGAGCCACACGCGGGATGCGAGGGAGAGGGACAACAACATGGCGACGATGCAGTAGGGTAGCGGCGGCAATGCTACATCAACGATGGAGGCATCTAGCAGGTGGGGGCATGTGGAGGAGACGACGTTGGGGACCGAGGCTGCCATGGATCGCATGAGAAATAGCAGGATGCAGCATCAACGTAATGGGCGTCAATGTTTCCTAATCTGGGATTACAGGATGCCATTTTATCAATAACAATTTGAGTTGGTTAGGAGGAGTGGTATTTTATGGGAAAGCCGGGAGAGGGATCGCATGAGTTTTTTTTTTTGGGAAAGACCTGAGTGGGATCGCACGGGGTGGTGTGGAGGTGACCTGAAAAAATTACCACACAAAGGAAAAGTCTTACTTCTATTCTTCACACTAGGCACCTCAGCCTTTAAGCTGCTAACAAGTCTTGACCCCTAAAAGATAAGTATCAAAACACAAAAGGTAAGATCATGATTGGTCAAAGGAGAATAGAATTCCTCCTAAAGTGAAAGTGCGATATAGATATACCTAGAAGATTGTGGATCCAAACTTGAGCTGTGGTTTGTCGATAGAGAATAGCCCCAAAAATTACAACTTTGGTGCTGAGATCACCTCGACGATTTCCTTAGTTTTGGAAGTCGGAACAAGACCTTGATATGGAAAAAGCAGCAGCCTTTCAAGACAGGGGGTCATTCTCAAGGATGATATTGTGCACACTTGGCGCTCTCACACAAAGGCTTCTAAGCGTAGGAGACACAATTCGGGCTCGAGAGCAGCCAATGGTGCGAGATAGCAGCAGGCTCTGCAGGGCAGGGCAGCCAGCCAGTAGGGAGTCTAGCGAACTGTCCGAGATTGTGACATCCAAAAGGCTGAGCTGCTCGAGAACCGGCAAGCTCCACTTGCCGCTGGCATGGCTTCCATCCGGGAAGCCACCGCAGCCGACAAAGTTAGCGACACGAAGAGTGGGCCCGGCGGCGCAGTTGATGGTGGCGGCGATTCTTCTAACTTGTACTTCCGTAGTGGAACCCAAGCTCCTGGAGGTTGTTTAGGGCGGCAGAGTCGAGCCAGCCTTCCAGTTGTTTCCGGTTCGCAGAGGGCTTGAGCACATCTAAAAAGGTTCGCATGTGCATGGAGAAGCGGTGGACGGAGCCCTTTCCCGAGGAAAGGATGCCGGCGATCAGATCGCGGTTGAGGCGCTCGTGGGCCTCGAGGTCACCGAGGGGCGTCCACAAAGGTGAGGTCGAGGTTAAGAGGAGAGGAGCGCCATAGGGGCCGCCAGCGGGAGGAGAGCACCTGCGTGCGGGCACCGTCGGTCCTGGGCCTGGAGGCGCTCTCCACCTTCCCTTCCTCAAATCTTCTCCTCTTGGCTCCGCGACCATCGTCATAGCGACGCGGGGTGGCCGCCGGCAGTAGGGATTGGGGATTTGAGTGGCTGAGAATGGGATGTGATTTTGGGTTAGGGTTTCTTACCCCCAATCTCTTCTCTATATTATGGGATGGGATATGATATATGGGCTGGGATATAGTTCATGTCAGCCCACGACAAGGCCCAAAGCCTACTATAGCCCAACCCACATTCTAAGCACCACATGGGGGCCACGGGGTCGCCATGTCTTGGTCGACCGGCCCCGAGCCCTTCTCCTTTGGTCGTTACCGGCAGCCCCGACGAGGCGTCGCTCCTTCTCCTTGGTCCTCGGAACATCCCAAAATGGCCAAGTGGGCCCAGCCGAAAGCGGGCAAAGAAGAGCCACACGCGAGATGCGAGGGGGCAGAGGGACAACAAACGCATGGCGACGATGCGCGGTAGGGCGGCGGTTTAGTACCATACCGCCAAACCGCATCAACGATGGAGGTGTCTAGCAGGTGGGGGCATGTGGAGGAGACGACGTTGGGGACCGAGGCTGCCATGGATCGCATGAGAAATAGCAGGATGCAGCATCAACGTAATGGGCGTCAATGTTTCCTAATATGGGATTACAGGATGCCATTTTATCAATAACAATTTGAGTTGGTTAGGAGGAGTGGTATTTTTTGGGAAAGCCGGGAGAGGGATCGCACGAGTTTTTTTTTTGGGGAAAGACCTGAGCGGGATTGCATAGGGCGGTGCGGAGGTGACCTGAAAAAATTACCGCACAAAGGAAAAGTCTTACTTCTATTCTTTTTATGTTGTAGATTACCTAAAGCCTTTTTGAGCTGCCGCACATATATATGGAACGTTTTTATCAAAAAAAAAAAAAATGGAACGTGAGAATTCCATGATTGCAAGTAAATAACCGATTCGAAATAGGACAAAACTCACCCGAAATAAGCTAGACACACAATATATATATACACTAAGATGATACTCCGTGTCACCGTGTGTTACTAATGTATATGTCGTTCAAATTTTGTTCTACAGGTCACACTCTTCTAACTACTAGTAGTACGACTCAGCTTATATAGAGAAAAACGGGCAAAAGACTGAACGCGAAAAAAAAACTCAGCTTACAGAAATAATAACTAGATCAATAATACAAAATAAATACACTATCATAACATGGCAAGTTCAATATATAACACACTTATTTGATGATGTAATATGGTGTACTTCCCCATAATAAGTTTGGTAGATGCTATGTTCATTTTTATCGTCTTTGGGCACCTTCATAGCAATATTTTGATTTTGTAATATGAATCGAGTAACTCAAAACTCCACAAGTATTTTACCTCGCCAAAGTAGAGATTTCACATTAATCAATAGAGAGTAGCCTGGTCCATTGGACTATTGGTCCAAATTACCTCAAGATGATTAGAACACGCACACAAGCAGATACAAGTGTTAAATGTAAACCTTAGAAATGTAAACCTTAGATTGTAAACAGTTCCAACTATTTTTTTTCATTTTTAAATAAGAAATAAATCATGCATATATCTAAACAACATTTGTGTAAATCTAAGAACCCCTTTCACAAATCCAAACATATGTTTCATAAATCTAAGCAACCTTTTCGTAAATTCAAATAACCTTTTTTCATAAATCCAAACAAAGTTTTCATAGGCATTCTCGAATAGGTCTAGGGGATCGAATTGATTATATAAACATGAGTTTAATCAATTTATTCATTAGTGAACAAGGAAAAAATATTATCTAGATGAATAAATAGATTAACCTTGAAATAACAAAGGTGAATATAGGTTGAATCTGCTAGGGTGGTGGTGGTGTGTGTGTGTGTGTGTGGGGGGGGGGGGTGGGGGTACCCCATTCAAGTTTTTCGTCAAAGCAAAGCCCCACACAACATCTCGTTGGCCTTCATGGTTGCCGGTGATATTTGGTAATGGCTATTGTTGTAAAACATGTCGTCAGCGGTTAGGACCTTCCCCTCTCCGTCTCTCATGATCACGCAGTAGATGAAAGAAGTAGAACAAGTAGACACAAGATAGGGAGACTATTCTTTATTCATCTGAATATTGTTAATTACAACATAGAGCTCCCACATATATATAGTCCTGCCAAGGTCTAAGAGTTTCGGTAAGAGCCCACATACGAACGGACTAGGATTAGGATTCCTCCTTCTCCTTTCCTTCTAGGAAAGAGTCCGTGTGTTTTACAACACTCCCCCTTGGGCGATTACCATGATATGCATATGCCTCATCAAAAACTCCATCCGAAAACCCAGTGGGAAAAAACGGTTCTTGGAGAAAAGAGTACATCGCATTCGTTAATTGCATTGCACATGTTGTCTCATTAAAAACCTTGTGTGAGAAACCTTCAAGTAAAAACTCACGTAGGGAAAAAGAGTACAACATTTAACCTTCTTGGTCATATATTCTTCAGGATATTCTATTCTTCATGAATAGATATTGATCTTCATAATCTATGCATAAACTTCAGTGTTTTAGCAAATATGATCTACTTGATCTTTTGTAATTCTAGTGGTTTACCTAAAGGCAGATTCAATAAAATATGCTCCCCCTCATAAAGCCAAACTTTGAACTTCATTGTTCAAACCACACTTTTTCATAAACGTGTGTAAATAAAAGTTGGCTCATAATTCTTCTATGAATTATATGGGAGCAATATGCTTCATGCATAATGACCACCAATTAGTTGTGCAAAACAAATAAATGTTATCCTTGGGAGAAATAGATTCTTTCAGAGGATTATGGGGGTAAGTAAATTAATATTCAATATCTTCTAGATAGTGTATCAAACTTATACTAGAGTTTGGATACTTATAGTTAATGGATTTTCAAATTATATATCTATGAATCTTCAAGATTTTAATTGTACCACTAAATAATAAATCCAAATCATGCATTTGGCATTTAGGGGATAATTCAATTGCCAAAACCACCATTATTCTCATACCTTCTATGGTATTCTTAGAGGATATCATTAACTTCATGCTAGCTTTTCATACACTTTCTAAGTGTTTTGATGACACCTTCACGGTATTTAAGATTCCTCATTTTCTTTCTCTCGGGTCTATATTCACTTCATGGATGAATGGTGTTTATTCAAAAATTGACTGGTAGATCCTTCATGGATTAAGGATGTACATTCATTCTTAGTGAATTAACAATTCTCTTCTATGAGATACATTCTCTACTGCATCAGAGATGAGTGATATACACAATGACATAGCGTTATTCACTGTAAAATCATTCAATGATTGCAATCCTTCTAGGGCATGCTCTTTTTGAGACTTGAATATTCATTCAGGAATATATATACCTTAGACTTTAATACTTAGTGTGAGATTTCTACAAGTTGCGATTTATATTCTTAGAGAATTATATGGATTTTCATAATCCACTAATTAACTGCATATTTGATATTCATTTGTTTTATTTGCCGGAGATATAGCGTAACATTCATTTCTTCTTAATAGGAGATTCAACCTCAATTGCATTCTTTATTGACCCGATATAATCGCTACTGAGGCGATTTTGCCATGGACTTTGTTTCCGGATCCGGTTCCCATAAGATAAACATTTGCAATTAAAGAGGTAGTTTGTCGACAATTATTTTCTTTTTCTCCCAATACTCTCACAATGTGAGAATATTTTATATCTATCATTTCCCAAACAAGAGATGATATATTGTTCGCATACCCAACACTAATGAGGTGCGCTAATTGTGTTGGATGTCATCTTCATGATGATCCTCTTCATGAGGTGTTTAACCTTCTTCATGAGGCTTCTCTTCATGAGAATGGAGGAGTTCCATTTCTTTTCTATTTAACGTGTATACGCTAAACTAGAACCCACAAAGCGTCCCCCGTAGATTTTAGATTGATAGTATATAACATTTAGTTTACTACTAGTAAACAGAACTTCAGGTTTATAACTTCAAGTTACTCCTCTCATTTTAAAAATATCCGCATATGCTCGCTTCAGGCTTCACAAGAGCATTAGTCAAACTATTGTATGACTTAGTGTGTGATACTATTCCTTCTTCAAGCTTCAAGGAATATTTTCTCTTAAGATCATTTTTCTTCTATGGAAAATAATATTTGGCATTCAAAATATAGGCTTGCTTTTCCCCTAATGCCAATATTAGATCATTAATAGCATACTTCAAAATATATCCCCTACCATGGGCTTAATTCAAATTCATATATCTCCAACTACAAGTGGAGGCCCATGTATGTATGCTATAATTAAATTTTATGGGAAATATTCACACACATATTTCAACATGGGGGTTATTATTCATTATGCAGCGAGCTAGAATACTTAAAGTGTACTTAAGAATGTTCAAGCATTCCTATAAATTTAGGGATGTTCTCCCCTAATATGCACATAACATACAAAAAAAAAAAAAAACTATTTATCTAGCTTCTTAATTGTATAGCCAAAAAATATTGATCCAAGTACTCATAAAAAAAATGGATCATATACTTCAAATGTATAAAATACGCAACTTTCAAATTCACATGAAATTTTTTTCTAAAATTTTCTAATTGCCTTTAATGCAAAAAAATCCCTTTGATGCCTTTTCTTCATAAATCCTAAATCATCATAATTGTGTTATCCGATATCTTAGTTCCACAACTATTCATCCCATCACATCGGTTAGTCTCCATTGAGCAAATTTTATAAACTCACTCCCCCTGATCTTAGGTTGCTCGGCCATAGACCAATCTATTGCTTATGCATACGATGCATTGAAAGCAAATAATTCCTTAATTCAACGGGAACTATATAGACATAGCATGCCAGCTAGCCAATTTGATTATGAGGGAAGCGCAAAGGTAGCTATTAGCTACAACTATAGCTACTATGCTAATATTAATGCAGGAGTGGAGATACTTGTAGCTCTACTAGAGCACAATGTGGTGAGACACATTCATGTATAATGTG
Source organism: Hyparrhenia diplandra (assembly GCA_015847255.1). Taxonomy (NCBI): domain Eukaryota; kingdom Viridiplantae; phylum Streptophyta; class Magnoliopsida; order Poales; family Poaceae; genus Hyparrhenia; species Hyparrhenia diplandra. The sequence continues at coordinate 46,882 of JADLZK010008607.1, read as the reverse complement.
GAATGTTGGTATTCAATCCAACAAAGTAGATAACAACAAAATGCAAAGCTACAAGCTTGCTTGCAATTAGTGCAATAAAGAAAGTTAACTCGATCGAAAAAGACGCAAGCTGAACTTCAAGTCCTCATACATGCACTTAAAGATTGATTTAGGAAGGCTATGCATGTTAAATAAATATTACCCACATTTTGTTATGTCTTTGCCCAAAATTCCTCCCCCTTTTCATGTCATAATTACTTCAAGTAGTAATTTTCTTTATGCATCATCTATGAATAATCACTTGTAATGCTCCATAGAATACAATGATACTTCTAGTACTCATTGATTATGACATGAAATTCATATATCTAATGTACTATTCAATGTACAATAATAGATTTAGGGTAGGATGTAAATTCTTGTTCACGGGCTAAAATATTAAATACTTGGGATTATACAATTTCTTGGCTAAATCGATTCTTCCAAGATCAATTAATATGCCAATATAGTCCAATTGTTCATGTGCTTTAGAAAATTCAGTTTCCCATCTACCTACATGGTAGTGATGCACAAAGAACTATAACCTTCTTGGTTATTCAAGGCTTCTTTGTGGATAAATGAATGCAAAATTTATTTTGATAGGTAATAGGCAATTGTTTATATGTGAAACATATAAATCTAATTTATTCCATGAGAAATTCGCACACATTACTTCAAGTAATAAGAATTGCAACTAAGAATATAAAGTATTTCATAGTAGTCTTCAAGCTAACAAATTAACCATTAACCACTTAATTCAACGGGAATTAAAACTTAATGCACCACCACCACTACTATCAATTCTTCGATATGAACTTCAAATATATAATATATATATATATATATATATATATATATATATATATATATATATATATATATATATATATATAAGCACATGATTTAAGTCCTTCTTCAAGAGAAACTTTATATGTTCCAAATAATATACATTCTCGCATGTCTTAACTTCTATACTTGACAAGCGGTAGCTTCATACTTTATATTCAATAGTTATGATATACCGTCACAAGCCTTCAAGGGTGTAACATATATGCAAGCTATATATTCAAAATTATTGCAATTGATAATATCCTAGTTTATAAAACTGTCTAAAAATTGTAACTCAATTTTCATGAGTAAGTTCTTATGGTAAATTCAAATACTTTAAGTATTACATTGCTCTTTTTGATATTCTATATACAAGAGATACTTCTTCAAGAATGTAGATCGATATAATCTTATTTACCATCTTGTCTTCTAGACATTTACAAAGCTTCGAGCTATTGTTTATAGAACAACGTTTAAGCATACAAGCTTCAAAATTCGACTTTCAATGCAATATGATATTCTATAATCATAATTTGGGATTTTACTCATGCAATGAGTCCCACAATGCATTTGTTACTTCTATCGGCCATATACTCATTCTAGAGAGTAATTCGAAAATATATGTACCGAGTTTACTACACTTCAATGGTAGCAAAATATCCTACATGGATTTAATAATGACCGTAACAAATACTTTTACTTTCGAGTAAATTTTAGGATATTGCTTCTTCTTTTAAGGCATGCAAAATAACAGAACTTGGACCATGTGCATATAAATTTACTACATGTAAACAAATAGCAAGGTGCAAAAAGACAATGGATGGTTTCTCAAAATATTCTTAGGAGCATCCTAGCATCTTTCGGATTATGGTATATTCAAATTTTCGAGTTAATACCAAACATTCATTCATCCCAAAATTTCTATGCTAGGAAAAATAAATATGAGCCTCTTAAAGATGACATGTCTAAGGTCTGCAGGATTTAGAGAGCTCATCGTACTATTGATAAAAAAAACATGATAAACAACAGATTTCATGTTGTACACAAGATCTTATATATGCGGTATATAAGAAATACAATGAATATGCATGAACGGAATGTCTAGAGTTAATTATTCGAAAAAAGCTAGCTGAAAAAAACTGAATCTTCCAATAAGGGGTCATTCAAAAACACCCAATAATATACAATTTCTAGAAAGTACAAGATCTATTCTCATGAGAATATATGAGATCATCCATAAAATCTACAGGATTTAAGGGCCTAACATAAAAATTTCAGATTAATTCGGCCTCTCTTGTTTTTCTAGAATTTCCAAAAAAATAGGAGCCAAGAAGATTCATAATGCAAAGGCGAGGTCTAGTACATGTATCCGGACAATGTATGGCACCCTTGGTGGTTTGCTTTGAACCACGTCACACACCGATTAATTAGGACTCGGACTACGTGCAAGTTGTCCATGTGCTTGACGTCAAATAGGATACGGTCTTAGCAAATAGCCAAATCCTGCTAGGAAGTGGTCATGATGCGATGTGGCGTCTTTGGCCAATATACGTGGGGGCAGCATGCGATGGCTGGAAACGCCACACCGCATGCGCGGGTATGAACGCTGCTCATAAGCCAGAATGCGTGCATGCTTGTGCACATTGGGCGGCCCAAGACGTTTGCAGCATGGACGGAGATGGCACAATGAACGTACTTCGCGAGCGTATGACCATTGCTAATTTCGGCGTGCTGGGAAAAAGCATATGCACCACGTATATTAACTATTTATAGTTAACGTGCTCATGCCAGAGCGAGAGTTTTTTTTCGGTTCCATGGCATGCAAGCCATAAAGATGCTAATACCCGATCGTTTCAATCAGTTTTTTTTTTTTTCAATTCCTAGATGCAATATTCTGTAGATGCAAAGTTACATGCACGTCGGTAACTTATCATATTTGTGTATGTACTTCGGGTAAAAATCTATGCCTCGCATTGCATGTTCTGGTGTTTCGGTAAAATGATTGTCCAACTCGATAATACCGACAAATGAATCTGCGAGATATGATTTTCTCGTACCTTTGTTCTTGAATTCGAGAAAAGCGAAGGCCGTCGCGTAGAGCAGTTCGGCTAGGCCGTGGAGACCGCCGGCGTGGCGATGAGTCGATGCGCAAAGGCGTAATAGTAGCGGCGGTCTCCTAAGGTAGCGTAGATCCGCTCCGCTAACAACGTCGGGGATGTCGACGCCGCCGGCGAGTTGCGGGCGGGCGTCGGCGCACGAGTGTCGGTCATGAAGATCGAAGATCGACGGCGGCTTCAATGACGATGTCGACGAAGAGCTTGTCGCATCGATAACGTGTTGTAAAACATGTCGTCGGCGGTTAGGACCTTCCCCTCTCCGTCTCTCATGATCACGCAGTAGATGAAAGAAGTAGAACAAGTAGGCACAAGATAGGGAGACTATTCTTTATTCATCTGAATATTGTTAATTACAACCTAGAGCTCCCACATATATATAGTCCTGCCAAGGTCTAAGAGTTTCGGTAAGAGCCCACATACGAACGGACTAGGATTAGGATTCCTCCTTCTCCTTTCCTTCTAGGAAAGAGTCTGTGTGTTTTACAACAGCTACTACTCAATATTAATTGTATTTGCTAAGGATACTTTTCAATTTTGACAATAGGCTTTTAGACATAGTTACTAAATAATTTTAGGAATAGATGAGGGGAGGAATTGAAAGTAATTATAATGTCCTATATTGCTATACCAGAACCTTTAAATATTTATCGAAAAACAACTAATAACTTTTTTTTTTTCATACAAAGATGGATGAAGATGAAACCTACATCATATTGTGATTTTTTTAAAAAAAACTTTTCATTCACAAATTTTGAAATTGAAAACTGAGATTTTTTTTTGGATGACCTCGGATGTTAACATGACCTCTTCATCGACTCCAAGAAAAATCTATTTCAAAAGTATTGTCTAAATAATTGGCTATTGTCGATTCCTAGCTAGATTGGGCCGAATTGACACGTATTCTTCGACCGTTGGAGCTTCGAGATTGCGTGACGGGGGCTGCAGCTTCGCCGGCCGGCGATGAGCAAAGAACTCGAGCAACGAGGTGGAGGGGAGGAGCCGTCGGGGAGGAGGGGTGGCGCTGCGGCGCCGGCTGGGCGGGGGCGGCGGCAGTCTGGTCAGGCCGCGCGGGCGCGGGGAGGGCGGGCGGCGGCGGTTGGAGCGAGAGCCCGAGGGCGAAAGATATTTTTTTATTTGCTTGCTTATCCCCTAGAGATTACATGCCTCTTGCTTATATAGCCCGACTAGTGGGACTTGTAATTTAAGCAATCTCTATAAGGTTTTCTTATACGACCGAATACCTTTTACAAGCAATTCCTATTTTATTATTTCCTAATAAGGGTCTCCTTATAGATGAGATAACCCCTTGCACACCAAAAATTACCTAAGATAATCCTAACTTGAAAGCGAAGCAAACTCGAGTCGGCACGGAAGAGGAAAGGCGGCGGCGGGGCTAATAAGGCCCCCTCGCCCCCCCCCTCCTCCGGCCGGCGGCCGTCGCTGTTTGGCCCAATTAGCCACTCTCGGGGTGGCCCATTCGATTCATGACAAATAGTTGGAAAATTTATTTTTAGAAAAACAAACAACATTGAATTATGCCCATGGAAAATAACAATATCCGAAGGCATCTGTCTAGTCCCTAGTCCATCAGTCGAAAAAGGATGTTATTATAGGATTTGTATCGGTTAAATTAGCTTAAGTTTGATTAGACTTTATATTAAATAGTGTTGGCATTTATATCTTTATTTAAAAATATATTATAAAGCTATTTAATGATACTTATTTTTGTATTAAGTGTTAGTATTTGTTTAGATAATTTTGATCCCAACCCCTTTGGATTGAAGGATTTTTTATAGGATTCTTACAAGAATACGGTTCACGGAGGATTCTTGCCTATTCATGTGTTTGACGAGCTGCCAAAGGTCATCCACTTGCAGTCCTTTGTTTTCAGTTTCCATATGATCAAAGAAGCATGTCGTCTCTTGGAACGTATAGGAGTTTCACAAGAATGGCGCAAGAATTTCACAAGAATCAATTCAATTTCAGAAGAAAAACGCAAGAACACGGAAATTTTTCCACGTCCCAAACAAACCCTTAATTCCTGAGGTTTTCCTTTTTCTATATACTACTTTTCTTATCCTACAATCCAAAAGTTCCTTAACTATTTGGCTCCTTCAAAAACAAGAAAAAAATTATAAAACAAACAAAACGTCATTACAATATCTTTAGTGATATAATAAGTCATCCAGTCGGAGTGCAAGTTTATCCAATTCGCGACGACGACGTAGGGCGGCGGGTCCCTCCCCCGGAAACATGTGGCCAGGAGATTTCGTGCATTTTGTGGCGCCAGCCCGGGGCAGCTTGTGGCTATGGGGCTGTCCACTTGTGGCCTGAGCCTTGCTGCTTCTAGGAGGCTCGCCGCGTGTCAAGGTTCCCCAGTGGGGCGCCCGCGGCTTCTTTTGGTGTTGCGTGACGTGTCATAAAGCGCACCTGCAACAGTGCTCTGCTTTATCCGATCCGCAGCCGGCGCACTTTTTTATCCGTCCCGGCGTCGTCGACACACACAGCCGCCACGCTCCCTCCTGTCGCTCCAAATTGAGAGGCTGGGTGGGATATTTCACCGATTGCTATGGAGCGGCGTCCACACAGTAGAGTCGGTGCACGGAGCGCCTACGAGGCTGCTATCGCCGTTGGCCACGCTACGAGTGGTTAATTACGGAGGCCCGGTGGCCCTACCGTGGGAGGGGAAGCATTTGCGACCTGACAGCGACGGGGGGCACCGGAGGAGCAGCCTGAGCCACGAGAACCAGCGGCCTCTCGAAGTCGAACCCTCACCACTTCCTCCACCGGAATATTATTACTATTGGATTATTCCCGCCCGCGACGTGAGAAAAAAGAGCCGAGAAAATCGCAGCCACGAGAAGCGAAGGGAAGGTGGGGAGAAAAAGAAAAAGAACGGGGAAAGTGGAAAAATCCCGTCCGACGTGGCCAACTCGTCCATGCTCTTTTTCTCCCGTCCCTGGAAGCCTCCCTCCTCTTGTCTCCTCTCCTCCACCAGTGCAAACCGGCGGCCTACGTAAAACGTTCGCCTCCTTGCCTTCTCGCCCTCTCTCCTCCTCGTTGCGCAGCGCAGGTTGAGGAGGCCTCAGAGGTATTGGAAGGTGGCGACCTCGGGGGCTGATCGGCGGTGGATTGAGTCGGACTGGTCTCTGCAAGTCTGGTCCTGACTCGAGCACTGGAGATGGTTTCTTTCGAGGTAATATTTGCGATCTTCATCGTCCCTTGTCTCTGTTTTTCCGGCCTGCCCCGGCTGAGAGAGAGAGAGATCGTTTCAGGGTGAAATTCACTCGAGCCGATTGGTTTCAATGGCGCCTTATTGGCCTGGCCTGAATTTTGGTTGTTTCCCCCGTTGTCCACAGCAATTTCCGACGGCAACCGACCAAGCAGGCGGTGGAACCGCCGCGGATCATCATCGCGCGGATCCCCGCGACATGGATTTGTCAGGGGAGGAGCACGTGCCCAAGGTACAATGAATCGCGTGCTGCTTGCAGAATCCGTGCGATCGATCCGAATCCGGCCGCGTCTTCTCACTCTCTGTTTCTTCCATTCCACGCTTTGCCTGACCGACCAGGCGCGGAAGCCGTACACCATCACGAAGCAGCGGGAGAAGTGGACGGAGGACGAGCACCGCCGGTTCCTCGAGGCCCTGCAGCTGCACGGTCGCGCCTGGCGCCGCATCCAAGGTACGGTACCGGCCCTGGCCTCGTTCTTGGTTCGTCGGGACGGACGTGGACAAGCACTCACGCTCTTCTCTGTTCGTTCGTGTGCAGAGCACATCGGCACCAAGACTGCCGTGCAAATCCGGAGCCACGCGCAGAAGTTCTTCACCAAGGTCGGTCCGGTCGTGTGACCATTCGATTCGCCTCTCTCCTCTCTCTCCCAGTCCCAGCGTAAACGAAACGAATTCTTTCATCTCTGACATGAAACAAAACAGAACAAAACGATGATGGGTTGTGTGTCACTAATTGACTGAACGCCCAAGTAAGTCACCCCAATCGTAGAGCAAACGACGATCGACAAGCTGCTTGCTTCCACTTTTTTCTCTGATGCCGGAATTGCTTGCGTCGTGTGCTGCAGGTGGTCCGAGAATCATCGTCAGGAAGAAGCAACGCCTCCGCGGGCGGCGCGCCGGAGATCCAGATCCCGCCGCCGCGCCCCAAGAGGAAACCGGCTCACCCTTACCCGCGCAAAGTGGACGGCGGCGCGGCCAAGAAGCCCGCGCCGGAGCTCAAGCAGCTGGAGAAGCCGCCCCTGCGCGACCAGGACGAAGAAGGGTCGCCGACGTCGGTGCTTACCTCGGCGCGCACGGTGTTACGAGCGGAGGTGTTCGCGAACAGCTCCAGCGCCAGCAGGTCGCCGGCCCTGTCAGCTGCCGGTTCGGATGAGCGTGGCAACGGCGGCGGCTCGTCGGTGGACGGGGAGGACGCCTGCGCATCGCCGAGGACGAGCGCGCCATACACCACCAAGGTACCGTACGTACGTTCTTTGGTTCTTCCGTTCTTGGGCAATTATGCAGCACTGCAGCAGTGATTGTGAAGAACATGTTCTTTCACTTTTTATTCCTCGATTCGAAAGCAATAAAATAAATCTTTCAATTTAGCGACGTCCAATACCGAGGCTGTAGACATCTCTCTTTCAGATAAGACTACGCGACGAAAGTAATTATTCTGGAATCACTTTCGAGTCTCAAGACAGATCGTAGATATCTCTGGCTCATTTAAATTTTGCGATTGTGATCTGATTCAAAAGAATTGCAACCTGCAATTTCTCACATGTTCCTTGAACGTGGATTTCAGGTGCTCGGTGATGCAAACGAAGTGGGATCAGAAGCACCAATCTTCAAGCTGTTCGGAAAGAAAGTCGTGGTGGAAGACCTGAAAACGGGCTCTTCACCTGCGACCGCTGTCCAGGCAACCAGAAACGGGAATCCTCTCGGTGCCGCAGGCTCGGCGAGCTCATGGAATCCGTGGCCAGGCAGCGTGCACGTGCAGCAGCTCATGTACTTGGTTCCCCAGCCTGACGGCTTCGCGGCGGCGCAGCCCGTCGTGCCGTGGTTCGGCTACAACGGGAGCCTGCCGTGCGCGGTGTTCTACCCGCAGCCGCAGGCGGTGGCTTCAGCTCCGGAGCAGCAGCAGGCAGCAGGCTTCAGAGCCTCTGGATCAGAGAGGCGCGCAGAGGGAAGGGTCGCTGACAGGTTCGAACATGGCGGCGTCCAGCGCCGCCGCCGTGCCGGCCGCGTCGGCGGCGCAGAACTCGGATACCGCGGAGTCCCGCCACGGTCCCGGCGGGCAAGAAAACACCCAGCGACGGGTGCGCGGCGCTGCGACGGGCTGCCGTCCCGCGGCTGACCAAGTGCGCCAGCTCGGCTTCCTTCAGCGGGCGAGGGTTCGTGCCGTACAAGCGGTGCGCCGCCGAGAGCGAGGCGCCGCGGCCGGTGGCGGCGCCAGGAGAGGAGGTGGTCGACGGCGAGCTGACGAGGCTGTGCTTGTGACAAGAGCTCAAGCCTCGGTGTCAGAACAGAACTCACGTTTGACGTTTGATGTTTGCTTTGTAGTTTTGCTCACGTTACAGGGGGACCAGTGTCAGTGACTCATGTGGCAAATATGTAAATGCCGCCCGCCCTCCGGTTTCTTTCTTGATGAGCTGCTGCTGTCTGCTGATGTGGCTGCACATGCTCTGCAGAAGCAAGTAACCGGTTTTCCAGAAATGGATGAGCGACGCTGGTTCTTGCTAGAATCTTTACTCCTCGGTATATACGTGTATTATAGGTAAATCTGTACTCATATTCCGCTTTTGTTCACTGTGATTTTGTAATTTACTAAATTTTGCTCAAACTTGGGAGATCCAGGGGCCGGCCACTGGCAGATTGTGCTAACCTGGATCTCAATAGTCAGATAGGCCTGTACCATCTGAAACGATATGTAACGGCCACAAGGCGAAATGGGCCTTGTATGGTGTTCTCTGAACTCTCAAAACACTTCACGATCTATTGCACCCGCTGTAAGATGCGTGCAGGCACGAACTCCAGGCCTGTCCGCCGCAGGCCGGAGAGGAACACCCCAACGGGAGCTGCTCACCGTTAAACAGAAACGTGGTAAAAGGCTCTCCGACCTCGGACGATGAAACGAAAAATCCCCGAAATCCAAACTCATCGCGGTGGGGTTGGTCGGTGAAGGCGGTGGCGGGAGGTGGCTGAGAGGGGTGCGCCACACGCCGCCGTGGGGGAGGCGTCACCGGTCGCGCCAAGGGAAGCAGGCTTCGCGGGGTCGGGGAGGGGGATGCACATACGCCGGCTACGGCGAGGACGTTCCGGTACGTCTCTGCTCACTCCAGTGAACTAGGGTTAGTCAGCTTTGAAATCTTATTCTTCGTCTATGGTCGCCGATCGGAATGTACTCTTGCGTCGTTACGCCCCGTCGGGGATCCGAATCACAGGCTCCAACAAGTAACGCAAACCCCAATTCATGTAGAATTGAATTGCTGTTGAGTCGAAGTAAAACCATGGACCTAAGTTAATCCACGACGAGGATGGTTTATCTGCTTGCTAGGAAAGGAAGCTATTCATGGTTCCTTTTATCTCATCTATCCTGCGAATTTACCGAACAATATGGTGACTGACAAGGAAGTGGCTACTCCTGTACATTTTCCTTATCGAGATTATACTGCCAAGTATTCCATGCTGTTGTACTTTGCAAATACCCTGCTCTCATTCTCTTCCCACCATTTCTGTGCCTCAGCCTCCCCAAAATGCTTCCGGCTGCGAAATCAACATGAGCAAGTTATCATAACAATTATTCGATTTTTAAACCAACCGTGATGACATAAAAGTATGGCAGAGGCTTCCAGGAGTTCACCTGAACCGGATGCGCTTGATTCCCTTCTTACCACTGGGGGATGTAACAACTGTAATGTACACCCCACGCTCAATTTGTTCTATCACTCCATTGGAGTCAGTAGGAGCAACTGTGATATCTGTTCCCCCATCATAACCTCTGCTGCTATTGGAGGCTCTTCTGCCATTCTGATGCACAGCTGAGTCATCCACCACAACAGTGTTAGAAGATGCTGTAGATTGGATGTCCACCTCCTCTATGTTGTTGTGTTGTTGATCCCTGATGCTGTTTAGCGGTGGAATTTTGCCAGTGACAAGAGTTTTGTCCGGTGGGTCAGGCACGATACTGGAACCATCTAGTTCCTGAGCATCTAAGAGTTTATTTGATAAAGCATTCCTCTGCACAAGTTTGCAGAAGATGAACTTATTCGACATAGGACAGAGAAGTTCTGAAATATCGGAATTTGTTATTAGCCGGAATTATACCTGATTTGTTAAAATCTTTATAATTTCCTTTGCAGCTTTGCACTTCGTGGCCTCATCCCTCACTATCAACCAGGTTTCCTCAAGTTTTCGTTTGTACAACTGAACTTTCAGGCTCCTATGCCGGCATTCTTCTGCTAGAGTGGTTACCTGCTTAGATAAGAGCAAGATTACCATCTGTCTCTGGAAATCAATTATTTGAAGCACAGAATCAAAAAGCAAAATAATTCCATAGAACAATTATTATATGGGTCTCTAGAAAATAATAAGTATAGAGATTACCTGTGCTTGAAGCTGTTTCACCTCCTCCAGCAGTATCTTTTCCATCAAATCTTGTTCTTTCCTTTTATCACTAGTAGCTTGTGGCAAAGGGGCAGTAATCTTTTGTGAGACTGGATCAGTCATTCTCCCTATACACAGAGCATCAATTGTCTGCTTCTTTGATGTCAACCAATGTGGAATGTTGTCTCTTGCACATTTGAATTGATCAGGGCATTCTACCTGTCCCCACCTCTGTTTTTGCATTTGATTCAGAGTGGCTGATTCCTGATTTCTCTGGCTGGGACTTTGTGCGGAACCTATTTTTTCCATGATGAAATTTGCTTCCTTAAGCATTCGTGATAACTTTGGTGTATATGTTCTTGTTTCTGTTAAAGAAGATTCTCCTTTTCGGATCTTTGATCCACAACTCATTTTGCCATGCTCAGCTGTTTTACTGAGTTCTTTGAAACAAGCATCACAAACACGACACCTTTTGCTCTTATCTGGTGCAAGGGCTGCCCTTTCAACCTTGTTGCTGCTGCAGGAATTGCAGAACATGGAACCACAGTTGTAGCAGTTGTGTTTCTTCCTTGTAAACCGAAATGCCAACCTGCAACTGCTGCATACAGATTGATCTTTGCTTGACATTTCTCTGTGCACACAAATAACAGCAGTGAAATTGGAAGAACAAGCTATACTGTCCACCTGTTTATCTTCCAGGGCCTCCACTAGAGTTGGGCAGCTCCTGTCAACATAATCCCCTAAACCAAGTTGCCCTTCTGTGCCTTTGCCCCAGGTAAACACTTTTCCGTTCATTGTCAAGACTGTGACATGGGAGCTGCCGCAGGATATATCTTTGACAAACTCAGTCTTAAGTGGCCCTTCAACCATACAAATAGATGAGTTGTCAGATCGAGGATTCCCTAATTGACCATGTTCCTTGCTTCCAATGGTAAATACAACACCTGTTATGGTTAGCACAGCTGTTAGGGACATACCGCAGGATACCTGAGTAAAATCACAATCAATGAGTGGCTCAACAAGAGTTGGTACAAGCTTTGACTTTTTGTCAGTATGGCCCAGCTTCCCTCCACCTGCATCGCCCCATGTGAATAGCTTCCCACCAGGAGCATTGCTCTTGAGTGTTCCTGTTGTTTCCACAATAGCAGCAGTGTGCCATGGTCCACATGCGACAGACTTGGCTCTTAAGCCTCTCAAGGACTCCACTTCTTTCGGTTGAACAACACTATTTGTGTCACCATGTCCAAGAACACCAAATGTTCCATGTCCATATGTGAACAGCTTACCAGTGGAGGATACTATAGCTGTGTGCCACTGACCACATGCAATCTTCGATACAGATATGCCATCTGAAGTACTGATCAATTTATGCGGGAACCATGGACTTCTTTGACACTGATTGTTCCCGAACCCTAGGCTATGAATCCCTTCACCCCATTCATAAAGTTCTCCTGAAACTGAAACTGCACAGGTGTACTTTGCCCCAAATGCAATAGTCTTCACAGGTGTGGAGGCAAGAGAATCAATGATCTTAGGATCAGAGACACTGTCACTTGTTTTGTGTCCCAGTCTCCCTCCATTTTCCTCACCCCAAGAGAATACCTGACCCTGCTTAGTAACTATTGCCGCATGTTGCTCTCCACAGGCAATGCTCTGCACATCAAGAATCTGGGACGATTTCAATAATCTTGGAAGTGATATATTGGTTGCTGATACATGTCCATGATCTGGCATACAACCCAGAACATCACCCCAGACAAAAATGTCCTTCAGAGAATCTGTTGCTGCATTTGATCCCTCAGATTGTTTGAGTTTAGGCATTTGAGTAATTCTTTGGTCCTTAAATTTTTCAGCAGATTTTATGTCTCTCAAATTATTTTTTACTTGATTTACCAATTCGGGACTAATCTTTTCCAAGTAGGAATCTAGTTCTGACCATACTTTCTGTCTTGGAGAAAAGAATGGTTCAGAGCAATCCAAATTACTGTGCAAGTACTTGTTCTGTATCAACCTAGGACTGCCATATAGCGAATGTACCTTCATGAACAAATGATTGAAGAAATTATCATTTGAACAGGACAAGTAAAAGCATGATGCAATTGGAACATATGACAGTTGTGTTGGCTATTTACAGTTGCCAGTCGTGGTATAGTACTTAACTAAAAATGTTGCCCCTCAACATATATGCAGTTTAAAGACTTGTGGAACGTGTTAATTTAATAATTGCACTAGTGGATATATTATCATCATCGTTTTTCGTTGGAAAATAGTTATAAAAATATTTTCACTATGAACTGTAAACTAAGAAGGTAGCCATCGTCAATATAACTTCAACATGATCTAATATGCCAGTCATCATCTATATGTCCTTTTTTTTTCTCAAGCATGGAATTCAGAACATACTTAGTGTGATGTAAGAAATTTTTCATGAGCAATGTCAAACTTGCACTTAGATAATGCTATCATGTTTCTGTGTAAAAATCAGGAAATGCATGAATTCCAGAATGAACCTTTGTGAAATTTCTTCCATTGTGCACAGCGAAAAGCCTGTTCCTTTGCTGAATATAGCTAGGAGGGCTATTCGTGCAGCTGTTTATCCGACGGCTGTTTGCTGAGTTAACCAGAAGTAATGGGGTGCATGGCGCTGATATTAGGGCTGTAAGGCCTAAATACCAACATTCAGCTTGATCTCTATCTTTGCAAACCTGTGTTAACATGATCCCCAAATAAAAGGTTATGTAAGTTAAGAGATTACAAAATTTAAACAATGTGGACTACTGCATACCAAGTCTAGCGAGGATTCGCCGTTCTTGTATATAACTGACAAGGAGTGAGATTCCTTTTCTGGCCAATGCAGACGCAAAAGTTTTGTCTGCAAAATATTGAATTCTTAGAAAATCAGTGTCTTCCAACCATAATGTGTTACTAGTAAGGGGCTAAGGGCTAATAGCATGTATTTGGAAAGGGAACGTCGCATACAGTCTTCTGTCCAAGGACTACACTGGACACTGAATTCAAGCTTAAACGTTTTTCCCTCTTTTGGAGTACCATATTAGTGCTCTCTCATCCTGCAAATAGAAAATCATCAAACACGTAAGAGAGCCAAATATGGTATGTAAGTGTATAAATTGAAGATGTTTGGTTTCAGTTTACTCAAGTTGGTCAATCTATAGCAAACTTCTGAAGCCTAATAATAAAACCAAAACTGAGCTTGCTTCGGATATAGTTGAGCCAGACAAGGAGGAGCAGTAATATAAGAATATAGCTTTGGCTTGTTATCAGTGCCACACCAGGTTCAGTTTTCTTGCTTTTTTTTTATGTAGGTCCAGTTTCTATCTGTTGTTTTATCCTTGCCTGGTCAGAAGAGTTGCCTAGATTCCTCGCCATGGTAACAGTCAGTTTTCGCTAGAAAATATATTATTGGACAGGGAGCCATAATGTGCTTATTTGGTTGATATATACCTGAATAATTGTTGGAGAAACAATTGGAGCATGTCCATTTCAAAGTTACCAACAGAATTGTAGCATATGCTTTTTTTTTTTGTCAACAGTAAGAAAATAAGGATAGCTACAAATGATCAGTGGAAAGTCAAGCAAAATACACCGAAGAGCTTCTGGTCATTGATAACAAAGGAGATGGTTGAGAAATTGAGAATTAAAATTTTTATCTTAGAGTCTCATTAACCCTCAATTATAGACTTGTTTTCAAACTTCACATGGATTTGCAAGGCGCGTCTCACAGATCACCAACAAAGTTCAACTTCATGCAATTACATGAAAACAATTCATGACCCAACATCGCCGAGCATTAAGAGAAACAACTACCAAAGCAATACAGCTACCACTGTAAGCAACATTAGATGGAATCTCGTGTTAAAAGTTTTAAAAGATCAGTGTTGCAGTGATCAGTTCTATCCTATCTCTTTTTGGCGGTCAGGTAGTGAACTTCAGAAGCCTATTTGGTCCTTAGTTTGCCAATAATAGAACATCGGAAAAAAAATATCAACGGAAAAATAGACACATGAATGCAAGGTTGCCTAGCACAATGTTTCATTGAATGAAAAATATGAAGCAAATGGAAGAAAACATGTAAACATATAGCCAAACTACTCACATAAGATAGCCTGACAGTGCAGAATTTGGGTTTCCCTCTCTTCCCACATTTCAGTAGATGTGCACCTTTCTTGAGAGTAATAATGGCCTGCAGGAAGCAACAAGCTGTCAGCCACAAAGTGGTATTCATCTAAGATGCATCTTCCCCAGCATTGATATTGTCTTGTACATACGAAAACAATTAAGCAAAAGGACAGACAAGAAAATATACTGAACAGAGCTGGGACATTCACAAAAGGGAACTCCATATTTACATCACAGACAAGATTATACTCAGAGCTTCATAAAAAGAACTCATATTTACATCAAGGATCTAATGCATATATGCTTTGTTTTGTGAATAAATGCAGGGTATTTATTGGCTGCCCCGGGGAAGGAAATATACACAGGCCAGGAAGAAAGAACAGATCCTTGTGATTGAATGGCATGCAGCGATGAAACTACAAGAAGATTCAGAAGAGAAGAGGGACAATAGGAGGATGAAAACTGCAGAGCATATCTTATGCGTAGATCTGCTCGAGGTACCGCAATTCTCTGAAAGAATGCACAACAAGAACAGCTGCATACCTGTTCGACTCCTCTGGTTGTGGCTGCAGAGCTCCTCCACTCCAAGCCCCCGGCCATTGCAGGTAGCTACAGCTACAAAAGATTAAGCGGACGGAAAGGCCGGCAGCACCTTGAGGCTTGAGCGAAGTCCAAGTCCAAGCCTCCTTTGATCAACAGTGGGATGGAGCAAAAGATGGCAGTGAAGTGACGGAAAGAGCGCTGCAAGGAAAGAATGAAAGCGAGCGGGAGGTAAAGAGAGAGGGCGAGCAGAGCTTGAGGACGGTGGGCTGAAGAGGCGAGCTGCGTGATTCAAGGGAGACGGAACGGGAAACGGCAGCGATTTGTAGCTGCACGCGCGCTTAAAGAGGAGAGAGGATCAGAGGAGATGCAGTCTCACCGCAGAGGGTTCACATGCACGCAGCACACGCACTCACACAGACATCTCCGTGCGCGGCAGAAGCAAGCACAGGTGCACAACTGGGGTTCCCACACCTTTATTAGTACCAGTAGTTTTTTTTAGCATTGCACTGTTGCAGCATCCTTGTACTGACTGTAGTGGGTACGGCACGAGCGACCCTTGGCCTTTTGGCTCTCAATTGCTGTACGAGGCGTTTCTGAGATGTTGGATTTCATGTCAGGATCTGTCGAAGCTGGAAGCAAAGCCCCGAGAAAATCGGCCCTTGGCGTCCTCTTCACGAGCATCCATCTGACAGTACGTACTCTACTGCCCTTAATCAGCGGAAGATCCTGCACAACTGTTACTATGTTGCTCTCGAATTTATTTATCGGACTGCTTTAACATCACACAACATTCAATCAGAAGTTAACAGCCCCCATGGAGGTGCAAAGTCATCCACCCTACTAGGCTACTCCTATGGAAAATGGTTAGGTCTACTATATATGAATTGTGCATTTTGCTTGTCCTGTGGTGGTCCGGGAACGTGAAATCTGCAAGTAAAACGGGCATGGCTCCCCGGACATTTGGCAAGCTACGGAGTAGTAGTAACAGGTGTAGGCAAGCACTAGTTTTGCAGCAGACAAACGTACGCTAGGATTCTTCGTCTGGGACAGCAAATGATGGATGATGGCCTTGGCCCCAGACCCAGCACTAGCAGAGGGCGGCGAGCGAGGCTGATAATGGTAGTAGGAGCAGCCGAGCAGGCCAGGACGCAGCACGTGCACAGCGCAGGCAGGCGCTGCCCCCGCCCGGGCCTGCACGGTTCAGCTGCCCGCAAACGATGCCGTCCTCCTCCTCCATCAATCTATGTACCCCAGTACTGGTAGGAGTACGTGGTACTGACCGTTCATCGTCATCAATGTGTCCGTCCGTGTGCGTCGCCAACAAAGAACTGAAGGCGACCAAACTGTACAGTAGCCTCTAGCCAGCGATCTGGTAAAGCACAGAGATTTTACTGGATGCCGTATCGAATTGTTGTATGCTGATGCTCCGATCGAAATACAGTTGCTAATATGGTGCATGATGCTCGTGTATAAAGACTACTTACAAAAGATGTGGGAGAAGAGAAAGGAGGTGGACAAAGAATACTTACAAAAGATGTGAAACGGACGAGGACATCGACGGAAGATCATGGTGCACTCGCAAGTGTAATTTGATTGATTTACTCGTCTAATAAAAAATCCGGTAAAAGCTTTTTTTTGCCGCCTTTTGATTTTTTTGTTTGATTTTTCGTACCTTGCTTTTCCTCATTGCAGTGGCATCGAACGATGCCGCTGAATTGGTGATATTAGAGCAACTAGTCGTATCCTCCCTCCCACATCCACTGTGCTTTGCACGTAAGACAGCAATCCGACACTATTGATGTGTCCTATTGTACTCTTGATCTGGTGCAGTACCAGTTCGTCACTGTAGCTTCTGATTACAGTACTAGGTTTTGCAGTAGTAAGGCAATATACCCACAGTAAATCAATTCACAACTGGGCAATGGAACTTTGAGGGGACCGGGCATGTGATTGTGAAGCACACCCATCCTAGCCTCCTCCTAGGTGAAACAACGTATCACTGACACTGATTCGACTCGGCACTATGGATGATTAGGCCAAAAATAACGGCCGTGGTTGATGCTATACCAGTAGGCAGGTCCCTCGGCGAGCCGGACCTATCAGGCTATGAGCTACACTGTCTACCGATGATTTTACTGAAAAATACGGGGCACTGGTGTCGTCGCTTCATACTACCACGTCACGGATTGATTGATTATTCAGGGGTTGGTAGATCTGCCGATCTTGCCTTCTTGCCATGTCGTCTCAGGTGCGCGCGACCTGTCTCGTTCTTGTTCAGATTCTTCAGGCAACGTAACCTGATAAAGTGTACTGAACACATCATCAGCGGGCAACTTCGACACCTGCTTTGCTTTGACGTTACTGAAATTTAGGCGTCTAAATCTGCCAGCTTCCATCAGTTGCTACCGTCCAGACGAATGTGCATCTTACAATCCAGAGTTTCCTTTCGGTTGCTAGCCGTTCAGACGAAGCCGCCAGGGGCGACGAACTGTGCAGGCAGGCAAGTACTCATTACAGTGGCACAGGTGTCCCCAGGCAGCACAACAATTCGTGCGAGAGTGAGGCGAGCATGCATTTGGCACAGGAGGATCGAAAGGGAGCCATCGATTGCTGGTTGCTGCTGCTGCCCCTCTCTCACCTCGCTTTGGAGGGAGGGATCCTTTCAGAGCAGACGGCAACAAACAGGAAGGGTGCTTGTTCCTCACTTTCAAGAGCTTTATGCTGACAGGGTGCCCTAAAGAGGAGGCAGCGAGGTGAGAGAGGAAACAGAACAGGCGTGCTTGTCCCCCGTTCTTTGGTCATTGTTACCAGCCTTATATGAACTTGTATAAACCCCAACCCCGGCCCCAAGCGTTACGGAGTAGTACAGGTCGATGGCTTGTGATCCGCTGGTCTTTCTTTAGCAAAACTAGGTTAGCACTGATCTGATCGTGGGGCTGTCGTTGGTGTCTCTGGGGTGGTCCTTTATTTTTTGCCCATGCCCTACCCATCTTAGGTTGGCATTGATTCGTAGGACCCCTTCCAGCTCATGCGTCCTTCTCCTTGGTTCCCCGCGCGGCGGTAATAATTCGGTGTCAAAAGAAGAGCACGTACGAGACGATCGATCGATTGATTCAAAAATTGTAGGCAGGCACACTTTACGCACAGTGAAGAGCAGCGTGCTGTGCCCTGCAGCATGCTCCTGCCCACCCCCAGCAGCGTTCCATTCTTCTTCGCATGCCCTCGCGACCTCGCCGACGCCGACGCATGCGTCCGTCGGTCCGTGGTGGCGGCAGGCGCCTCAGAGGCCTCTCACCCCCACGTCCCCAAGTGAAAAGAACTCCGCTCCATCGAGTAAGAACCGAATCTTTCAACGTACTCTCCTCGCACGCTGGGGGAGGAGACATGCGGTGAAAAGGTGGGTAAAGAGAAAGAGACATGGATGATTGAGATTGACCGGTTGAGGGTGTTCGCGTGCCGGACATGGCGTGAACACAGCGCAACAGAACAAACGGCCATGGCGCGTAGGAGGACTGTGCTGCGATGCGAAAGCTCGTGCCATTACCACCGTCCATGGCTTTGTATTGGCTGGGACCCGGCGAACAACCTGCGACCTGCGGCTTCGCAGGCGACGCCCCTCACCGTAGCCATTCTGTTCAGCAGCATACTCACTCGCCTGGGGAGCCAAACCACGCAGATGCATCTGACCCAGGTGTTCGAACGTTGATGTCTGGCCCAGACAGGTTTCACATGATGGGAACCAAACAAGCCATCAGCCATGCACAGATCCTGATCAAGTACGGCCGCGCATACTTCTCAAAAAAAAAAAAAAAAGTACGGCCCGTGCATCGTGAATATAGGCTTCTAAAAAAGTGTGAAGTGCCTGCAAGAATGTGCTGCCCAGGCACTGAATGAAAAAAACTCTTATCCCGTTTTCGTTTTTAGCGGGAAATACGGAAACGGGCTCAAAAACAGGAGAAGAACAACCATATTACGTAGCATCAAAGGCTCAGTTTTTCACAAACTTGTCTGAAGTTCCAGATATACGTTGTTACCAGCTTCATTAGCTGAAAACCATTCGTCAAGACACACACCAACATATCCATTCGTCAAGACACACACCAACATATCCAACATGCACCACTAGCATTTAGATCTGATATTGCGGAAGATACGGATGGAGGACGAGTTCATTCAGAGTTTGAAAAACGGTTACAGGTTCGATGCCTTCTCGAAGCTAGGTTGGCCTTATAAAACGATGGTCCGATGCCTTCTCGATGGTCCAACCGAATACAAAGTCCACTACTAACGGCCCAAGGCCCTACGGCTCACCAGCCCAATACAAAGGAAACGATTAGCATAAAACGACAATAGCCTGTTGCCGTAAACTCCTCAGCAATCGACCTTCCACCTGTCAAACTCAGTCACACTCAACAAAAACGAGCTTGCATTCCGATGTCCCCCACCACCATATTTCTACAAGCAAGCAATATCAAGCATCAATACATCTGTGTATGTCTTCATGTTAGATGAGGTAAATACAGCCTTATAAACCTCATCATCAGGGAAAAGATGTACCTGAGAGATACGAGTTGTGTCTTCCTGTTCTAAACTTCTTAGACTTATTTTCAGCATCTGGTCATTATTCAACTCAGGGACTTTGTATACAACAGCCCCAATACCCCTGAAACAAAAGGGCACAACTCACATCATTGAATAACGTGCTAGATAGTGAATCTTGAATAAGAAGCAATACAAGAAGAGGCTGAGCCTGGATACATATATCAGTAGGAAGGGGGGGCACTTGCCTTAGACCCAAATTACGGCTCTTGCTAGCTAGCTGATTTCCAAGTTCGCTTCTCAAATTTGAAATAGCATCAGCATCAACAGCCTAATGGACCATGAAAAGGAAAAGTTATATCAGTAAACAAGTAGTACCTGTGACTGAATACAAAGGAAGTAATTAAAAATAAAAATGTAACATAATCGTATACAGGACCACCAAGACTCCATATAAAAAGCAATTGCCTTTGTACTGGCTAATAGCCTAATGGTACAAAAGTAGGAAGACCATGAATAAAACAAAATGGTCACGAAAATTGAACTTCGATGACAAACAGAAAATCTGAAAAATAATGTGTGGCATAATTACCAGGCAATTCCCAAACCGCCACGTGCCAGGGAAATTTCATAGGACTTCTCCAGACAATCATCTATTAATCTTTGCTTCTCTAATAATGTCGCTTGTCCATGGGAAATGACATGCTCTGGATCCAATTCCATCAACTGTCACAGCAAGGTAAGTAAACATTAGGAACAGAAGAAACCATATGTCCAATATCCAATAATAATATCCAAACTATTTGGTCTACTGTTTTTGTAGGAGCACCAGATATAGCACATAACATCTCATAAACATTTTCCTGCTTTATGGTGAAAATTTAAATAATTTTTCCATTGACTGGAAGACTTTGCAATCACCAAATGCATATTTATTCAACTAAAACCAACAAAACATGAAACCTCTTGATTCTACATCAAATGGAAATACCAGTTATTTAATCAATCGTTTAATAGAAACTAAGCTTGAGATAAATATAATAAATTAATAACTTCAACTAATCAATAATTCAGGTCTCAAACAATATCAGGTGATTGAAGCAAGAACAATGGAATTCCTTTTCGTGAGAAGTCACTGTTGCACAAAAGAACTAACATCAGGAAGGTGTTACCTGATCGAACAATTTACTATTTGCATTGACATTGAATTCAATGTCCAAATCTTTAAGACCACTACTGAAGGCCTTGCTATTTGGAATTTTCCATCTCCATAAGTCCCCATCTTCAATAAACTTGAAAAGCTTTTGCACGGTTTCCACCTTGTTGTCAGGTACATATTTGACCTCAGGTACATCTTTACCACTTTCCTTACCCCGTAAAGGTGCTAACTTCTGTCAAGAGCTTGTTTCTAAAGAAGTCAAATGCAATTGTGGCACCACTACGCTGCATGTCTATCACCTTGGTCACATTTTGCCCAAGTGTGGCATTCCCACACAAACTTTCAAAAGCAGTCTTATGATGGTCCAGTATCGTTACTCTGAAAAAAGGATAAATATTTAAGTGTCAATAGTATTCAATCGACCGGGGGGTTGAAAAATATTGACAGCCTCACACTGTTCCAGCTGGCTGCGTAGTGTACAAAGAGTTCAACAGAAATCTTAGATTTTGATTAATTAATGAATTTCATGCGACAGAATATATAGCAAGGTAATCACTGCTGAGCTACATGTCATACACATGACATCTGACATATTCTTTTGTGTGTATAAGAATACGACAACATGGAGAGATGTGCATTGAGAAGTAGAAAAAGGATTTGAAACTACATATCCAGTCGATAGTTCGCGCAATACTGTGCTCTATCCCTGAGCTACATTGCCAGCACCAGCTCACATTTATAGTACGAAAAGCTAACTTTGAACAGAACCTTTTTATCTTAACTGGATTTACATATATGATTTTATCTAGATTGTGATTTTATCTCCCTCTGGCGAGATAGAAACCGAGAATGGAGGTGACTTCACTATATTTGCTCACATAAAGCAATTCCTATTTTCAGGATATGAAAACTGGGTGCAGATGCTTACAGACCTTTCGACTTTAGTGGATAAATCTTCAACAAAACCGGGAGGTCCCACAAAGTCAAGAAGGTAAACATCTTTTATTTCTTCCAACGGAAGTGAATCAATCCTACAAAACAGACAAAAAATGTCATAGCAGGAAGAATATATATGAGAACAAAAGTATCAGCACAACTGCACAGGAGTTTGTTTGACTAATATAGAAAACCCACAAAAGTACCAAAAGAGGTGGTGTGTGTTATATGATTTAATGAAATCCAACAAAGGTAATTCGATCTAACTCAGATAATGCTAAACCTAGTACAGATTGAATCCTTCCCTCAATCAAATACAACTAGAAGAGTCCGAAGCAGAACTTTTATAATGCCTACAATCACTTAAGGCTCGCACTTCCATCGACAATTATATCACCACACCTTTAGAATGAGGTAACTGAAAGCCTGCAGCCACAGTCAATAACTGCAGTATGGTAAACCTTTGTACATATCTACAGTACTGCAACAGTATGGTACACCAAAAACGTAGGTGCATCCTGCGGTGTTGCAGATCTCAGCAGACCCCCGTTGCGTGCATTGGCGTTGGCAGTGGATAGCAACTTCGGAGCGAAAGAGGGGATCGTGGTACCTGATGGGGTCGTAGACGGTGTTGGGGAAGAAGCGGACCGGGTGGGCGGCGGCGGAAAAATAGAGGTGAGCGGCGAGCGCGGCGAACGCGCCGTCCGGGCACGGGTAGTGGTAGAGCACCGCCGAGACCTTCCGTGCGGCGCCGGCGCAGGCCATGCGATCGATATTCCGGCGGGGCACGGGCACGCCGCACAAGTCAGGGAGTGGATTCGAGAACCTAGCGATGGCTGGCTTTGTTCGGTGGTTAGAACAGCCTGGTTCCCTCGAGCCGCCGCGTTTGCATAATTTGGGTTCGGTGTATGTATGCCTAGTCTCCATGTTTGCTGATGGCGTGAGATAGATGACGAGGTGGACCCACATGTCATTGAACTGTGTTGCATTTCATTTTTGGAGCTAGCATTTTCACAACTCAAGTTTTTTGTAGTGGAGCTACTCCACATAGAGTTGGAGTCGTACCGAACACCGTCTAATATTGTTCTCCTCCTCGTTGTTGTGCATGTGCTTCATCCATCCTTAAAAGCAGACCTTAATCAATGAAACTGAAATACAATACTAATGAGAGTTGAGACAAATAGTTAGTTAGATTATCAAAAAGACGTAGCCACAAGTTGCCTTTTTTTCAATCTGATGAGCAGACTCCACGTCCATATCTAGTTCTTCAGGCAAATGATAGATATAATTTGCATCTACTCATTGCATTAGAAAACTTAAGTTATAGTCACTAAAGGTTACAATTAAATACATACTTAAAGAACCCTACATCTTTTTTAGGCTACATGAAAACTTCATTATTGCTCGACATTAAGCCTCCCCCCCACGCGATAAACGCAGCCTCCCATAGAACCCTAGTGCCGTGCACCACCCCATCCCCTATTCCTCCAAACCACGCTGCCGCCTTAGGTGGTCGTCCTAGCAAACTGGATAGTGGTGGCGGGCCTCTCTTCTCTCCTTGGTGGTGCCCAACTGGGGGGTGCCCATCCCCCGAATGAGCGTGGAGCTACGGGGATGTAACACCCTTGTTACTTACCGCGAAGCCATGGTTTGGACAAAAATAAGCTTCTTTTTATGCTTGGTTACGTTGTGGGCCGCGAAGGCGAAAAAAGCAAAATCCGAGTTACCCCTTTCGGGGAAACCCTAAACCCTAACTCTTCTTTACCCCCTTTTCTATATTTCAAAATCTATGCAAAATTTGACAAAACTTCCAAAAGCTACTTTGTAGATCTTTTCTTGATGAACAAAAGATATGTACAAAGTTTTTCAAGTTTTTGAGTAATTTTGAAAGTAATTTTGAATTCAAATTTGTCCCCTTTTTGACCCCATTTCAAAAGTCATATTTAGAGCCGAATTTGAAAATCTTCCAATTGTGAAAATTGTATCTTGAAATTTTAAAGCAAAGTTGCTTTTTGGAGTTTTTCGAGTTTAGTTCAAATTTTTGAAGTAATTTGCAAAATTCGAAAGTTAGGGTTTTGGAGCTTCTGTCGCGACATGGCGCCCATGCTTTGTCTTATTTATTCGGGCGTCGCCGTGTCCTTTCCCTTCCAAGAGCGCGCTCCTTCTTCAGCGTGTCGAGGAGGAGTCCGGCTTGCCTGCTTGCCTCGCCCCTTCGTCATCGCGTCTTCTTCTTCTTTCTTCTTTTTCTACTGTTGCGGCGTCGTCCATGACGTCAGAACCCGTCTCCATCCTCCATCTGAAGCTCGCCTCTTCCTTGCGCATCCATAGGAATTTACCTCGACGCCGGTGCCGCCCGGGCGTGTTGTCTCCGTTGACGGGCCGGGTCACCGAGGTCATTCCGGGGCGTTTCGCTTGCACTTCCTCATGATTTGGCATCACATCATCATCCTAGTTCTCATGCGGATTGGCGGTTTTTTGCGGTCGAGCTCAGGCGCGGAACGCCCGTCACCTTCCACCCGCCGCCCGCCATCGCCCGTCGGTGACCTAAGATTTCCTTCGGTGGAACGAGAGCATCATGCGCGGTGAGCCCCCGCTCCCATTTTCGTAGGTTTAATCTCGCCACACCGCCGTTTGCGGATCGTCCGTTGTGTTGGTGGGGTGAGCACGCGCACACCTGCCCGACACAAGGTGTTGGGCGGCCTACTCGCCGTGTGCGCACATTTCGGCCCGGCCACACTTGTACATAATTTGCTCTCTGCTACTTATCAATAAAAGCCCGATGGCTCTTTTCTTTTATGAAATGTTTTATCAATTTTGAAAAAATAGTGCCTAATTTTGTGATTTTCATATAAATTCAAATGGGCTCTTATAAATCTAAAATTTTTGTGTAGCCTTCTCATTAGTATATTTTCCCATGAAAATTTTGAAACTTTGATTTTTTAGTTCTTGCATGATTTAAAAATACAATCTTTAATTGAAAAATGATCTTCTATGATTTTTAAAAATAAAATATTTATTCAAAAATTATGAAAATTTATTTGGTACTGTTTTATGATGTGACCTAAACCTAAAAAAAAAGTTTACGGTCATTTTGAAATGTTTAAAAAATATTTTTTATATTATGCTTTATTTTATTTATTAGGAAGGTGTGTTTAGAGTTTAATGACTTAGGTTTGATGTGTGATTTTATGATTGCTTTGTGAATCTTGGATCATATCATAAAATATCCTTGACCTTAGGCAATGGTGATGATCTAATAGATAGTTCAACAAGTTGGTTTTATTGGGTTGCAATATTATTTTTTGTATAGTTTTATTAAATGCAAAAATCATGTTTATGCTTCATCATGCTAAAGCATGCATCATCATTTACGTGTAGTAAACCAACCATATGGTTAAATATGTTTCGAGATTGCAAGGCAATAGAATCCACCGAAAGATTAATTTTGGTGATCCCTTTGAATCCATTTCCACGTCACCGATCAAGCCCCTGAGCATAAACCCTCCCATTTTATAAATGTTTTATTCACTTTAAGTCTAGTGCAATGTGCCATTAAGTTAGTAGGAGTTGGTTGTGACCCACCTTGATCCACGGATTCCGCCCGTATCCCACTAGTATATGTAGGTCGATCCGCACCAAGACCAAAACGCATCATTCCCCGAAAATAGGTTTTATCTTTGTTCTCCCTATGGAAAAAGAACCCCGACGGTGGTTCATGAAAATAAGTATGGTAGTGATCTTTGCCCGCGCGCATCAAATCCTCTACCTCCCTATTGTCCCCACCCCAACCGTCCGTTGTTTGGACCGCACCCAAATTTTTGAGCGCGGCGAATTCGAATCCCACCACAAGTTTTCTCGTAGCACACCACCGTCACTCCACATACTTCGGCGGCTCGATGTCAAATCGCGGCAATGGCGGCCAGGGGGAGGGAGAAGGGGGGCGCGTAGCGCCACCCTCTTTGGGTCCTCCGCGACAACATCCAGGGGATCACGAGGTGGGCGATCCGGAGGCTGGCGAGGGACAAACCTAAAAGAAGGTTGATATATCCGGGCTCATCTACATATGAGGTGGTTAGGGATCCCGCGGCGTGCTCAAGATCTTCCTCGAGAACGTCATCCGCGACGCCATTCATCTACAATTGAAGAAACAAGCCTCATGGTTAGACCGTCACCGCCATGGACGTCGTTGAGATGTGTTTGCTTAAAAAGTGTTTGAGATAGAACGCAAATCTAGCTTTATTTACGGCTAAAATTTATGCTAAAGATATTGCGCGGATCCACTGCGCGTTTTCTGGTTTCCCTTTTCTAGCTTTACTTCCTTTAGTAACATATCCTTGGAGTCTTTCTTTTTTGTAAGTCGGGTAAGTCTTGAGGAGTACATTGTGCTGGGGTTTGTCCCTTGATGTATGTCGGTGGCCGCGACATGATCCCTGGTTGTCTTCTAGTTCTATGTTCTTAAAATTAAGTTGAGTTTACTCAAATGTAACTTGTTCATTTTAAAATCATGTTATTCCCTCTTAGTATGATTTTCAACAAATGTTGTAATGTTGTATCTTCCTTTGCAGGTATGAAATGTTAACTCTGATTGGGTATTTGGGATAGCTCTTGTGATTTTGGAACTGTTGGTTTTGGAGCTGAGATTATCTGGAGGTGTTACCTTGCAGCTTCATATTTTCAGGTGTTAATCCAGGTCCTAGCAGTTCCCATATCTTTATGCTTGGTTAATTTGGCTGGCAATTTCTCAGCTGTTGATTTCTCAGTTCAGGAATGGGTGGTTAGATTCGATTTTTGCAAATCTGCATCAACCGTGGCCTGAATCTTTAGATGCGGACTTGATGTTGATTCACAATTCTGAGATGTTTTTGCTTGATAATTCCTTAATAAATTGTAGTAAAGTGAACGTTCCGTTGGCCCGCTGGATACCATTTTTATTCTGTGGCTTGAAAAATCTGCTGGAATCTTTGCTGTTTTTCTTCGCATGGTTGGCAGCCGACTATTATGGTTGATTCCGACTTCTAAGTATGTATGTGGTGGGGTTCATTGGGCAGTATAAGTTGTTGCCTCTTTCATCATCGCTTCCCGGCATCTTCCACGGCAAAATGATTGAATGCATGGCGTCGTTTCTGACAGCCTCGTTGTTAAATTTGGTCAAGTTGTTTGTTGTCTGGTGTGGCTCTGGTCGGAAGTTAGAGTTGCTCTTGTGTTATGCTCGGGACCTTCCACCGGATAGTGCTACGAGAAGATTTTTGCCCTTCTAGAACTATATTATCTTTTCTTAGTTATCACTTTGTTGTGTTGTGTGTGGGTAGGCTTAGTCTTCCCAACTAGCCCACTGCACATAATTTGCTCTCTACTTATCAATAAAAGCCCGATTAAATGAATCTTTTGAAAAAAAAAAAACTTTATTATTCTCACGTGGTGGAAAAATTCAGATGGGCTCCAAATCTATGATAGTTAGAAATTTTCTAGCTATTTCTATTTTCATAAATTCGATCTTAAAAAGCTTGTGATAGATAGAATAAAAAGTAAAAGGATGTGCTACATTTTGGAATGGATGGAATATTTACTAAACCTTATTCTGTACGGTGATACTATATCCGTAGAAAAATACAATTCTACATATGCATTTAGCTAATGTTGTCTTATGGTTTCACCAAATATATAGATTTTATGACACCAAATCAGTACAATATAAAATATACCTATTAGAATTCTAATGATAGTCATTTGATATTATATAAATATTATTTTTATATAGTTAATTAAATTAAAAATATTTCAGCATGATGCTATGCTAACTGTACTCCTTTCTCGTGCGAACCAACCATTTTGCCGTTTCGAGCACCAATAGCGAACGATCCCCTGACCATTGCCACGTCACCGATCCGTGCCAATCCCATTTGACGAGTCTTCCGCCATCAGATCTCATCCAACGGCTGTGACCCACACACCCACGGATTCCGCCCGTCCACCTCAGCGATCCGCACCAAAACGCATCCCCCGAAAATCCTCCCCCCTCCCGGCTCCCGCCCAAACCCCGACGCAAAATTTCCCCATCTGCCCGCGCGCACCAAATCCTCCTCCTCCCTATAAAACCCACCCCAAATCCACCGCTCCACCGCACCAAAATCACCGCGGCGAATTCGAATCCCACCAAAAGTCTTCTCGTAGCACACCACCATCACTAGAGCCTTCTTCCTCTCCGGCGGCGATGTCTGGGCGCGGCAAGGGCGGCAAGGGGCTGGGCAAGGGCGGCGCCAAGCGCCACCGCAAGGTCCTCCGCGACAACATCCAGGGGATCACGAAGCCGGCGATCCGGAGGCTGGCGAGGAGGGGCGGTGTGAAGCGTATCTCCGGGCTCATCTACGAGGAGACCCGCGGCGTGCTCAAGATCTTCCTCGAGAACGTCATCCGCGACGCCGTCACCTACACCGAGCACGCCCGCCGCAAGACCGTCACCGCCATGGACGTCGTCTACGCCCTCAAGCGCCAGGGCCGCACCCTCTACGGGTTCGGCGGCTGAGCGCGCGTCTCCGGCTCCGTCGTCTGCAGCTGCTGCTCGTCCAGCCTTGCTCCATTTCGGTTCCCTGTGCTGTGCTCTCCTTGATGTAGAGAGTTGTTATGTTCTTATTAGGTCTATGCTGTGTCTTGTTATTAGGAGGAATCATGTGTCCCTGGTAGTATGAAAGTTCAACACCCAGTTGTATCTTCCTTTGCAGCAATGAAATGTTAACTCTGATTGGCAATTATAGCTCTTGTGATTTTGGAACTGTTGGTTTTGGAGCTGAGATTATCTGGAGGTGTTACCTTGCAGCTTCATATTTTCAGGTGTTAATCCAGGTCCTAGCAGTTCCCATATCTTTATGCTTGGTTAATTTGGGTGCTGTTGATTTCTCAGTTCAGGAATGGGTGGTTAGATTCGATTTTTGCAAATCTGCAGCAACCGTGGCCTGAATCTTTACATGCGGACTTGATGTTGATTCACAATTCTGAGATGTTTTTGCTTGATAATTCCTTAATAAATTGTAGTAAAGTGAACGTTCCGTTGGCCCGCTGGATACCATTTTTATTCTGTGGCTTGAAAATCTGCTGGAATCTTTGCTGTTTGTATGATTCCGAGTATTATCTTTTGATTCCGACTTCAATAAGTATCTGAGAAGTTGTTACTTCAGTAAAGTTGTTGCTCTTTCATCATCGCTTGGCGCAAAATGATTGATCCAGAGTTAACAGCCTCTGTTAAGAGCTTGTTTAAGCTGGTGTGCTCTGCTTCCATTTCATTATATGGGACTACTATAGACTATAGAGTGCCCTGGTGCTATATTATCTCACTACTATCACTACTGGGCTCGAATTCGGTCTGGCCCAACTAGCCCACTGGGCTGTGTCTCACATAAAGGCGATTAAGTTTAGACAGCCGGCAGCAAGCCAGCAACACTTATATTCAATTATTTGTATCGAGAAGGGGATAAATAATTCTTGGAGAACGAATAGAAATGTTACTAGAAGTATACTTTTTTTTTTGGAAGGCATACGGTAGGTGTCTGAGTTGGCTCAGAGTATAACACAGCTTGAAGCTATCGCCTCTGGGCGTTAAAGCAATGCTGGTTTATTGACCTAATGCATTCATCACTGTGTTCTCATTTTCTTTCCCGGTTGTCACTATCGTCTATGGAAAGGAGTAGCCAGAGAGTTAGAGACCTGTCGGCTGTCGCCGCCAAAACATGCCCGCTATCTAGCTTCTGACTAGGATAATCCATATACATTCCTTGTCAGAACTCACCAGCCATGTCGATCGCTGTTGACACGCGGCTGTGGATAAGTGTAATCAATTAGCCGCACTAGCTCTGGTCTTCAACTTTAACTAACCTGTCGTAGACTATATAGTTTGTCTCCTTAAGAAGATAAGCTCATGCTGTCGGCCAGCCAGAGAATGCATGGAATGGATATGGTATTAAGTCCTTTTTATTTGACTTGCTACACTATGAAAATCTTGCATACGGTCTGGACGAGGCTGACGATGGGCTCCACTCAACCAAAAATGCTGAACCTGTTCGTGTACTCTCGAAAAAACATTTGAGGGTAGGAGAACCCTGCAACAGTGGTTTGAAACTTCATGTTACGGAAACTTTCCTATTTAGGACGTCTGATTTCACTAGCTAGGCACAGTTAGGTAATCGTAAGAATAAGAATATTATAGTCATCTAATTAGTAAACTATTTTGTTTAATTCATACCTAAACTGTTTATTGCTTGCAGCGTGTGTGCGAGAGGCAGTTTGTTGCTTGCAGCGTGTGCGCAGCAGTCTGATGGCCAGGGTTAGTTAACTGTACAAGGGTATTTTGGTAATTTTACTAGTTGCATTGGAATCAGTGTTCGGTTCTACAATTGCGTTTTTTTACCGGACGGAGAGAGCAGTACTTGTCCATTCTTTGACGGATTAACGGGGTGTTTTGAGAATCTATTTTAAAGAAACAAGATTTAGATTTTGTTTGGAATTGTTCCGCTCTAATTTTTTTAGCTCTACACTAGAACTTATTTTTCTACCAAATCTCCTTTATCGCTGGTTGTAGGAAAAGGAGAATGAGTTTTTGATACTGTTGAGATGCTCTTAGGGACATGATTAGACACTAGCCATCCCATTCTGGCAAAGGTGTGTGGCTCAAAAGCGAAGATTGGACCATAGATTAGTGGTCAAGGTGGACAAGACTAGGCCAGCTGAGTCAGCTCTGCACAAAAGGGGGCATCTGCGTGGAGTGATCGTTAAGACCAAGCGGAATCTCCACAATCTTCCCTTTAGTGTCCTCATCAAGGGCGCTTTAGTTAAGTCCCCATTAGACGAAGACAGTACGTCAAATGATCGCTGCAGCTACTTTCTTGTGTTGTTTCTCACTTTAGGCAAGTTATTCGTTCCTCTCTTAGATTATCTATTTACCTTATGATTCTTCAAGGTTAGAGCCGTAGTCTATAATATTGTACATTATCTATTTCTCCTTTTATGAAAGGGAAGAGGAAGATATTCTGGTCCAAAAAGAGTGAACATCGACGCATGTTTCTCCCTCGTAAAATAGTGCCTTTTAGAATTTGCCATTTTTACAACTCCTTATGCTGCCGAAAAGTAGTTGTTACTAGTCGTCAATTACTATACTCCCTCCATCCTAAATTAATTTTTATTTTTAGGTTTTAGATGCGACAAGTTTAACTCAATTTATAGAAAATACGTGTATTTATATCTCTAAATAACTTTCTTAGAAAAATATATGTAAACTTCTTTGCGATAATATTGATTAGGTAACATTAATATTAATATTTTTTTATATACATTAGTCAAAGTTATTTTTGGGAAAGCTTGGGGCCGAGAGAGTACTCCTATACTACCTGAAAAAGAAAAAAAAATAACCACGACATCCATTTCAGCCAGGTAAATTCTCCCGATAGATAAATCCCCAGTGCCTCAGCCTAGGCGTTCGGTTGTGAATGAACCGATCGGTTTGGTTCTTCAGTCTTTGAAAAGTTCGGTCACACAAAACGAAGACCCATCATTTAGTTTGAAAACTCAAGACCGAGGAAGTTCGGTCTCAATTAGTTCGGTTTTGTGACCGACAAAACAATTACAAAATATTATAATTTGTAGCAAAATTTAGCAATGTTTTTCTATTTTGATGCAAAAACAGTAATACAAATATAAATTAAACAAAGTGATAAAAGTGATGATTGATACAAACCCATAAAGTAAATATTATCGATAAAATAAATACATAGTTGCCGAAAATTTCGTCTTGGGCCTCGTTTAGTTAAAGTTTCCCACAAATTATGTCAACAAAATGTAGGTAAAAATGTTCTGTTTAGAGTTCAATCCGAGCCTGAGGCAATATTATCGAACTAATAACGGTACATAGTTTAAACGTGACCGAAAATTTCGGTCTTGGTCACTTTGGTCTCGGTCCAGCTGACCACCAGTCCCCTTGCAGGGTGCAGCAGGACTGCAGTAGCCGATAACCACGCGCTGTGCAGGCGATAGGGATGCCACGCACCCTCTCGCCGCGCAGGTCAATTGAAATTCGAAAGGGAGACGCTCTCTCCACTCTCCAGCCGGCACGCAGGAAATAAAAAAGGAAAAGAAAAAGCTTGTGGCCCTGCTTCCTCCCCGGGCCCCTGTCCCCACTCCCCAGCGTCGAGCAAGGCAGCAGCTAAGCGAGCGCACGCGGGTTCCAAAGCCGAGCCGCGCCAGCCGAAACGGGAAACCATGTGGCGGCCTTATCCTCACAAAAATCATTTTCTTTAGCGAGAAAAACCTGCGACAAATAGCTGTCCGCGGCGGGGGGGGGCGGGGGCGGGAGGTGATGATAATGCCGAATCCATGGCATTACTTGCGCATAAATAAATAAAACCGGCCTCTCCTTTTTATCTCCTCCTCTCGCGCGCGTCCGCTGACTCCTCCCTCCTCCTCCCCGTCGCGTTCTTATCCTCCTCCCAATCCGGCCGCACCCATTTATATACCTGCCTGCCGTCCCTGCCTCCTTCCACCACACCCACCTTCCCGCTGCTCTCTTCCTTCGTTGCTTGCGTTTCGTCTCCTCTCTGATCGGGTCGGAAGGAAGATCATGGAGGCCTACTTCTTGTTCCACACAGTCGGTCGGGCGGCGGCGCCCGAGGCCGAGCAGGAGGAGGACATCGGCTCGCCGTCAGACTCCGAGTCCCCATCCACGTCCACGTCCAGGGACTCCGCGGCGGGCTCTTCCTGCTCGTCGGAGCTCGACGACGACGCCACCTCCTCCTCCGGCTCCGACCCGGACCGCTTCGAGATGTCCGCGCTCATGACGCAGCTCCCTTTCAAGCGGGGCCTGTCCAGGTTCTTCGACGGCAAGTCGCAGTCCTTCGCCTCGCTCGCCGCCGTCGGATCCCTCGAGGACCTGCCCAAGCCGGCACGGAAGCGACTCAAGCCGTCGCGGAGCTGCGGCGGCGCCCTCGACGCGCACCGCGGACGCCTCCTCTCGCCGCGCAGGCATTGCGCCAAGCCCGCGTCCGGCGCCAGGAAGGCCGCGGCTGCCAGGAGCGGCGCGTTGTCGGTGCTCGCGGCCGTCGCGCCCAGGATGCCGCCGCCAACGGTGGCGAGACCTGAGGCGTGGCCGCCAAGTTTCTGGTCGTTACTTGAGCCGCGCGGATCGGCCTGCCTGAGCTCGGGGTGCGTTGTCGCAGGCACAGGCTACGCACCGCCGCATCCGGCACCTGCCTCAACTAACAGGCTAACAGCCAAATCAATGGCATAATGTTCAGATTCTGTCCAGTTTGTTTTTGTTTTCCAACGCGTTTGTGATCGTTGTAGACTGACCTCTTTGTAATGAAAATCCACAGTTCAATTAGAATGGACTTTAGTTGGAAATTCACACGCCTTGTGCATACATTTCAGCATCAATTGCTTTCTTTAGTTTTTTTGAACTTATCGATTGTTCATAAAACGGTGCTATAATCTCTTTTTTCTTGTAGGGTTCTATAAGACAATTTTCTTAAAACGGAACTGTGATCTCTGGCTCTTGTAACGTTCGACTTGGACAATTTCTCAAAACAGAACTGTGGTTTCTGCCTCTTATCACGCGCTCGACTTGGACTGACAACTTTAGAATGTAAGAATATATCTTGAAACGAAGTTTCAAGTCTGTTCGGTTGACCTATAAGCTGGTTGATTTCAGCTGATTCAATAACATTCAATGAGAGAGAATAAGCGAAAACAAACTCGTCAACTGGGGGAAAAACTGGAACTAGTATTCCAGATCACCCTGAATCTTTTCAGCATGAAAACCAGAAACTTGACAGTACAAATTCCACCAAACAAATGAAAATATTTAATGTGCCTCGTCCTAAGTTGAAGCTCAACAGTACTAAAAGTTTGTGTCATATAAATCTGATAAGTGGATATAAAAAATCACAAGTCTTTCCGATTTCCTCTCCATGATAGAACATACAGGTATACAAGTGGATAACAACCAGAGTTGAAACAAGGCCTGAGTGCATAATGGTTATCCACTCCGAGAGCAGCAGCAGCCCACAGGAATACAGATGTCTGAGTTCATCTTAAGGAACTCATCTTGAGAAACTGTTAATTTTAGGATCCATCTTCATAGGTTCTGGTGGCAAGCAAATGGTTCTTGAACCAAGCTCGGAAACCAAACACTTCCATTCAAGTATGATCTGATGTGCAGGTAACGATCTGAGAAACATGGAACCGAGTTCATACAGCACAGTACTCAATAAACATAATCATCTTCTGAACCAACACAGCTTGTGAACCATACACAGGCTTTCTCCCTTCACTGATCCAGTTCTTCTCCAAGCTGGATGGTTTTGCATTAGCTCGCAGGTCATCGATGAATGCTGAAACTATCTGATAAACAGAAGTCCGAAGGACATCTGCCATGGTATAAGCTTTCTTTTGCAGGCCACCTTTTAGCGTGCTTGCAATTGCAACTCCAGTGGCCTTCCGTCCTGTGGAGAAGTTAGACCACCTAATGCTTTCAGGACCCAGTGAGTGCACAGGCTGTGGGTTTGTTTTCTTCCCTAAACATGTCTCAATGGCAACTAGGGCAGACAGCAACGTAGTCATCACAGCAGCATTGCAGCCAGTGAGTTGAGCAACACCATATCGATCCTCATGGCGCGACCGCGCAGTTAATCCAGCCAATGTCCGAGCACACCATGTGCATATCTACAGTGAAGACACAAAAAAAAATAATTTTCTGTTAGGCATTAGTACACAAAAGCAGCCTCAAGTACATGGGAAACAATCAACTATCAAACACATCCCATAACCTCAAACCAAAAAAAGAAAAAAGCATAGTCAACACCAATTCTAACATCTGCTATGTTGCATTCATCGCAGTATAAATAAAGTGCATTTCAAAATTACCAAATCAAGATTTTTTTTTATTGGTATGAATTATCTTCTAATATAAAACAAATGATTCTAGCTATATGAGTGCTTGCCATCAATAGATAATGTTTTATGAGGATTCACTCAGTTCTGGGCACATACTGCTGCTAGTATGAATTTTACCTTTATTACAATCAAAAACAGAAACGTGAATCCACCATACTATTTACAATTAAATACACACAGATTTCCTTTTATTTGCCAGAATTCAATTAATGATTCAGATCCAAAGTAATCAAGTATGCCAAAAAAAGGCTATTGGTTTTAACATGATAAGAAGCAACATCACAATATGGCCAAACAATTGATTTGATCAGGTTAGACACTTAAGGATCAAAATATACAATATATAGGCAACTATTCAGTGGGGTCCTGTGTACAAAACTCAATACACGAACTTCTCACAAGCCATCCATGTACATTGTACTAAATCTTTATGCATACCTCAAGGTTCAACTAAATCAGACGAATAAACCAGTATCAAGTTACATTGTACCCAAATGCAATGCAAGGTTCACTAAAGACACCCTCTTAACTATAAATATTTCATCATGGATGAAGAATTGGGTATACAAATAATTTAACAGCGGGTTATTAAAGTTGCTCCTATAAGGGACAGCGTACACAAACAAGAATAACAGTAGAAAGCCCACGGCCGAAAATGCAAAAACAGAGGTAATTATATACAGAATGTATAGCATTACCTGGGAATCATCAAATGCACTAAAGAGTTTGGACTGTTGTAGCATCAATTCTGGCTTATCACTAGAAAAACCTTCAAGGGCTTCAGCAATTTTTTGAAGTAAACTCCTCAAGTGGCTTCAAACAAGCTGTCACAATTCTTTTATAAGTTTCACCAGATTCCTCAAAGAAAGCAGCTCTGCGCCACGGTTCCAAGTTAGACTCAGATACCACACACAAATCTTGGTAAGCAAGATATTGTATCAATGATCGTGGATCACTTTGCTCCAGAGTTTCCAGGATAAATTCAGTGGGATTAGTCTCTGCAGCGGCAGTGCTCTGAGGTGGAGCAAAACTGCACCTCCTTGTATGTACGACCTGAAATTTGTTGGAAGGGGAATTGGTTACATAACAACATAATCAATTTAGTCAAGCTCCAAAGAATGAAGAATTGGAACACAGAGAAGAACAGACCTGGACAAACTGATAATTTATTTCCCAACAGAAGGAAACACCAACAGTCACTACTAAAATGCTGATCTCAGTAAGTATTTTGCTTCCAGCAGAACGGAATTGCCAAGGAAGAAAGAAACCTAGGAAATGGGAAATGATGAAGGACTGGACACAAAACTTGAGAGCCCTGATTGCAGATGTTAGGAGAACCATCTTCAATCCATAGAATAGAGGTCGCTGCACACAATAGAAGTGAAAATTAAGACAACTGGACAACTACTTAAATGATTGGAGGGGAAAGGCTAAGGTTACAAGTTACTACTCGCTCAAACAAACAGGTAATTGATGATTAAGAAATACATTTCTTAATTTCCAATTAGATGACACTTTTGGGTAACAAATTACCAAACAGACTTATAAAAGAATTACTAATTCTGTAAGTTCGTCAAGCCATGAATAGCCATGATGTATGTATCAGTTATCAATTCGCTGCATTAGACCAGATCTAAGTGGGGAAACACATCCAGGCAACATAAAGAGAAGGAATATCGACTGTATAGATGCAAACTTGATCATAGTACTCCTGGAAAAAGTGCAAGCCTATGCTAGATTGACAGAAAAAGTTTAAGAAATCCTGGCTCAAAATTTGTAATCTTTATACAAACATAACACTGTTTATCTCCCGGCCACCTTAGTGACAGCTCCTTCACCAGAATTATAAGACAGAGTAGGCACGCCCACATCCATCTGATCCATTTTCAGTTCATACCCCCATCTGATCAGTTTTCAGTTCATACCCTCATCAGTTTCCAGTTCCCACGTGAATAACTAAAGTGTAGGGGAAGCTGTCGAGCACAGCAGCAACTAGGAAGCACACAAGAGCAAAAGAATAACAGTCAATGCTTGTGTTCACTCAACAACACAAGTCACTAGTACCAACCTAAGTGGGTAATCCAAAAGCACACCTACGTGACGCCTAAGCATGAACTTTCAACCTCTATCACCGCAATAGTCTTGTGTGTAAATTTACAGCTCATCTCGAATTTCAGAACACTCAAAAGTGTTCTCTGTATGAGAAACCACACTTTTCCCCAATCTACTCACCTGCACGACGGGGAACCCGAGCAACCACCTCCAACGGCCAAAATAGTGCCCGGCGAAGATGGACCCAAGCACGGCGCCTCGGAATCCGAGCCAAGCGACGGCCTCCCACCCGGCGTCCTCGGGTAGCATCGCGGCCGCGGCGCCCACGCAGAGCGTGCCGGCCGCGGCGAGGAGGGCGGTCGCGAGCGCGGTTCGCGGCAGCGGGGGGAGCCGCGGGTGCGGGGACTCGGTGAGGAGGAGCGCGAGCGCGAGGAGCCCCGTGCCGGCGCAGGCGAGGAACGGGTGGAGCGCGAGGAGGAGGCCGGTGGGGATGCCGAGGAGCGGGTGGCGGCGCCCGCGCGGGGACACCGCGACGTGGAGCGCCGAAGCGGCGAACGAGAGCGCGGCCTGGAAGGCGAATACGGCGAGCCACCGCTGGCCGACGGCGTCCCGGGGCGCGCCGCGCGCGGGCGGGCACGGTCCATGGCGGCGACGGCGGCGGGGGGCGAGGGTTTTGGAAGGTTTTGAATCTCTCGAGTTTTTCTTTTTTTCCCCGTTCCCCTCACGGACGGGAGTCGGGACTGGGGTCTGGGCCTATGGGGGGGCTCTGCGCGTTTGAACGGGAAGAACCGAAGAAACTGCTGGGGCGGGGCAGACGCGGTGTCCGTGTGACGTGGCGCCTGTGGTGAGGTGGTTGTGTCGTGTCTCGTATTCTAGCTTGAGCGGCGACTATAGTGTGAGTACATAGCTTTCATCGTAGCTTCATCGCTAAGCTACAAACTGATGGTGTTTATATATTTTTTCTATAGAACAAATAGGAGCTTTTTAGCTTATAAAAAAATCATTAGTCTTAATAATTGGGTTCTATACACTAATAACGAGTTTGTGTCTTGACTTGTTAATCCACTCACTAGTTCTTGTTAGATCCTTATGAGCTAGTTGTTAGTTAACTTTTTTAGAAAAAGGCACCTTCATTCCAGCCTTCACATCCTCATGAGAGTTAACTAGTTGTTAGCTCATGGGATTTAAACATGCCTAAGTTGGATACTTGAATCCAAATTCTGAAGCATAAGTATTCGACAAATCTTTGTTTCTCGGGATTATTCATGAATGAGAACTAGCAAAAATATGTGCGTGACATCAAGGGGGCGGTAGGGATATGGATGCGGCGTAGATGGGCACGGATGGGAATTGTTAGTTAACTAGTTGTTAGCTCATGGGATTTAAACATGCCTAAGTTGGATACTAATCCAAATTCTGGAAGCATAAGTATTTGACAAATCTTTGTTTATCGGGATTATTCGTGAATGAGAACTAGCAAAAATATGTGCGCGACATCAAGGGGGACGGCAGGGATATGGATGCAACGTAGACGCTGCACGGATGGGAACGGAACAGAAAGAAGTGGCTAAACGGAGCACGTTGGGTGATGGCACTGCACAAAGAAGGCCCGTCGCGCGAATGGCGGTTCAAAAAAGGAAAAAAAAGGAGATGAACCGTAAAAAAAGAATTAAAGAGACAGTTCAAAAAGAAAATACAGGAAATAAGAGAAAACAAGAAGATATATATAGGTGTCGGGGGGCAGACGGAAAAAAAAACTCGTCACTCTCTTTAGTGTTAGGGAAAGATAAGAGAGAACTCTAAGAGTTCCCAAAAATACAACACTAAAATTCTACGTTGGAGGCTTTTTTTGCGTAACATAGTTCCTTCACATTAGCTCCGCAATATTTTGCATCGAAAAATATTTTTAACTCGCCACATTTTGAATGAGAATGGGGCAAGAACCAGAATTAGTTGGATTTTGACTTTGTTTGACTAGTTCCATATGGCCAGGCATTCCTCCTCCGTATGCACTCTTGGCCTTTTCATCGTGGAGTTGTTGGACCGGTATTTTTTGTGCTAACCACAAAAATTTTATCTCATCATTAGTACTTTATTGGACCCATTGAGTTCGTTTTTTTTTGACTTTTTGAACTTCATGTTTACCATCCGTCTTATTCAAAATATTTATGCAAATCATAAAATAAATTAATCAATATTCAAGTATTTTCATTGATAAAATAAGTCGTAACAAAAATAAATTATATTTTTATAAAAAATTTGAATAAGACGGAGCATTTTGGAGAATCAAGCAAACTCATTGGGAAGGGAGTAGTATTCTTTTGGAGATGCTCGACTAACTAGGTGTGTTTAGCACCCAAAATTTTGGACGGATGGGACATGTATGTCCAAAAATATTATCCTCCAAAACTCGCCTCACAATGTAAAAAAGCGAACCTATATTTCGAGTAATGTGATGGAGAATATTCTTTTTTTATATTGGAATTTAGGGAGGAATTCAGGCTCTAAACACACCCATCTCCTAAAGTTGATCCGGTAGGGACCCGGAAAGTAGGAAATGCACGTACACGGCAGTCAATTCACGCGCATGGCACTATTGCAGTGGCAGCAGTTCGTGTGTGACCGCTCGATTTTCCGATGGATCAACTGCTCCTGTACGTCTTCCTATCCCAGCGACGAAGATGAATTAATGGTCAAAATCACTCATCCGCACGATGCAGCCCAAGAAGCACT
Organism: Hyparrhenia diplandra; assembly: GCA_015847255.1. Classification (NCBI taxonomy): domain Eukaryota; kingdom Viridiplantae; phylum Streptophyta; class Magnoliopsida; order Poales; family Poaceae; genus Hyparrhenia; species Hyparrhenia diplandra. The sequence goes on along the minus strand of JADLZK010008607.1, from coordinate 7,293 downwards.
GAGAAACGGAACGTCGAGTTGCATTGGTTAATCGCTTGGCCCCTGGCATTCCATTCCAACTCAAAAACACTCGGCACTACGGCAGGATCGCACTGGGTTCCCCTATAAATCGCCAACTCCTTGCGTTCCAGCATACTCCGTATATTGCATTCTGAAAACCACCACGCACTGGCTGTGTAGTCTGCAGGAGGTCAACCGTTGGTTTCCTCACTCGCCGGAGTTGGGCACGATGAGCGACTACTACGACAGCAGCGACGATGACGACGTCTTCCGTGCCAAGTCTGTGATGAGGGGGAAGGCGACTAGCAGTAGCACTAGCAGGTACGGGGCGTGGGAGCAGAGCGAGCTGGAAAGGCACATGTTCTCGTGGACGCTACATGATGTGCTCAACAAGAATCTACTGAAGAAAAAGGTGAGCATCTGCCTTTTCAGATTACCCTTTTATCTTTGCCAGTTTATCAAGAAGAACAGAAAATCATATCCTCCTTTTAATTTATTCTGATTCTGATGATTGACCAACACTTGTCACAGTATTCGTTCTTTGCCTTTTTTTTTTTTAATTTAAAGCAGAACAGAAATGTATGTGTCAATTTTTATGGTTCTGGTTTAGGAGTCTTTTGTCGGATAAACCTGATCTATTTTACTATCGCAAAAAAAACCTGATCTATTTTACTGAGGAATCGAAGAATAGACCTGAATTCGTCAGTGGACGAGCTGTATATTACGTAATGACCTGACCAGTAACAAATCCATGCTGACACCCATATGCTGCAGGTGAAGAAAATACCCAAGACCTTCACTTCACTGCAGAGCTACATGGACTCCTTCACCTTACCACTGGTCGAGGAGACACGTGCCGACCTCTGCTCCGCGCTGGAAGCGATCAAGCACGCGCCGGCGACCGAAGTGATCAGGATGGAGGACAAGGGCCAGTCCATCTTCAGCATCGTGGTCAGGAAGGCCGATCCCAAAACGACGCAGCAGCGGGACGGCCAGGTGTACGCCCCCAAGGACGCCGACGTGCTGGTGCTCACGGACCAGAAGCCCAAGACAGCTCCGACCTGGGCCGAACTGCCAGCTCCTACCTCATCGGCTCGGTGCTCAAGGCCGATGGCGGCGTCGACGGCACGGTCGTGCGGCTGTCGCGGAGGCCTGAGCGACAGCCGCCTCTTTTCGCGGTGTTCCTCATCAATATGACCACGTATAACCGCATTCTGAACGCTGTGGATGCGCACGCGGCAGCGTGTAGGAACACTAGCGTCATTGAGAGGTTGCTCGATCCCAAGGTATTATACATTAACCCAGTTCTCTATCTACAGATCACTGTTGTGTTTGTTTACTTTTATATCATGTATGATTTTGTTTCCTTTTTCCGATGACAGTTTGGCAAATATCATAAAGAGACATCATCATCTGTAGCAGCTTCGTTTTATCTGGATGGGGAGCTTGGTGACCTTGAAAATTTCGGGCTGAACGTCTCCCAACTGTTGGCGGTGGACGACTGCGTTTCAGCAGTGCAGCAGCCGGGCTGCTCCGTGCGCCTCATCTGGGGGCCTCCTGGGACGGGGAAGACCAAGACCATCAGCGCCCTGCTGTGGTCCATGCTGATCAAGAGCCACCGGACAGTGACCTGCGCGCCGACGAACACCGCGGTGGTGGAGGTCGCATCTCGTGTCCTCAGTCTCATCGAGGAGTCCTCCGGTGGCGGCGGCGACAGCGCCGGCAAGAAGTGTTTTCTGAGTGATGTGGTGCTGTTCGGCAACGAGGACAGGATGGCAGTGGATGATAACCTGGGCAAAATCTTCATGGACTCGCGTATCCGCCGTCTGCGTCAGTGCCTGGTGCCAGGCACAGGGTGGAGAACGTCCCTGAGTTCCATGCTCCAGCTTCTAGAACATCCGTTGGTTCAGTATGGTAGGTACGTCGAAGGCATAGAAGATGAGATAAGCGATTTGGTTTCGGAGGAAAACAAGATCAGAGTTGAACTTGCTCCGTATCTGAAAAACAAAAAGGAACTTACTAATCAAAAGAATATCGATGAGGTTCGGAAACTGCAGAAGAAAATACTGGAAATACAGAAGAAGGTGCGGTCAATAAAGGAAGGGCAAATGTCGTTCAAGAACTACTTCGAAAGTAACTACACACGGCTTCTGAATGATTTGCGCAGGTGCGTGGAAACTTTTGGCAATGATCTTCCTAGATCTGCAGCTTCAGCAGAAATCTTTCGCTGCATGGCAGAGATGCCGCCCCTGCTCGATGCGTTTGGGAAACTTGTGGGGTCTGAACCAGATGAACTGCTGCAAGCATTCTTCAAAAAATGATGATGATTGTGGAGGAATCCGTTCGTTGTTCGGGACTCTGTTGGGTCAGGTGAAGGCCGATGTAAGTTTCGAGCTCAAGGAAGCGAGATCCTCGTGTGTTAAGAAGCTACAGCACCTGTCTCTGAACTTTGAGCTTCCGGAGATGTATGACAACCGGACAGTCGAAGAGTTCTTGCTTCAGAGGGCCAAGAGCGTCCTCTGCACGGCTTCTAGCTCATACCGTCTGCACTGCCTTCAAAAGGCTCAGCCCTTCGATGTAGTCGTCGTGGACGAGGCAGCGCAGCTCAAGGAGTGCGAGTCACTGATCCCTCTCCAGCTCCCTGGCGTCCGTCATGCCGTTCTCATCGGCGATGAGTACCAGCTACCGGCGCTGGTCAAAAGCAAGGTGATTGCTTTCTCTTTGCTATTCCACTTCACTTGCCATGATAGGAAATTTCAATGTCAGATTAAATGAAATTGTTTGTGATCTATAATCAAATTCTTAACAGGTTTGTGAGGACGCAGAGTTTGGGAGAAGCCTGTTCGTGAGGCTGACATCCCTGGGGCAGCCCAAGCACCTCCTCGACGTGCAGTACAGGATGCACCCATGGATCAGCAAGTTCCCCGTCGAGAGCTTCTACGACGGCCGGATAGCCGACGGCCCCAACGTGCTGAGTAGAAACTACGAGAGGAAGCACCTGACTGGCCCGATGTACGGCTCCTACTCGTTCATCAACATCGACGGCGGGAGCGAGAGCACGGGCAAGCGTGACCACAGCCTCATCAACGCCGTCGAGGCCGCCGCCGTGGTCCGCATCCTGCAGAGGCTCTTCAAAGGCATCTCTCCGAACGCCCGCTCCTGCCGTGAGATTTTCTTTTACTCGTTTCTCTCCAACGATTTTACACGTCGCGTCTGCAATTCTGGATGCAGAGTCCGTCGACACGAAGAGGCCGGTTCGCGTGGGCGTCGTGTCGCCATACAAGGGCCAGGTCCGCGCCATCCAGGAGAAGATCGCCGCCGAGGGGCGTTCGCGGCGCGGGAGGGGTTGTTCTCGGTGAAGGTGCGGTCCGTGGACGGCTTCAGGGCGCGGAGGAGGACGTGATCATCTTCTCCACCGTGCGGAGCAACACCGCCGGCAAAATCGGCTTCCTCTCCGACATCAACCGCACCAACGTCGCGCTGACGCGGGCAAAGTGAGTGATCGAGCGCCTAGTAGCGCTTGTTTTTCTGCCGGTAACGCGCGCACGGCTGGCTGGTGTCTGCCTCTCTGGGGTTTTTCACCGGGTTTTGCCTTGTGTGTCGGCAGGCATTGCCTATGGATTCTGGGCAACGCGAAGACGCTGGCGAGCGCCAAGACGATTTGGCGGGGGATCGTCGCCGACGCCAAGGACCGGGGCTGCTTTTTCGACGCCAAGGACGATTTGGACCTCTCCAACGTGATAATCAAGGCCGCCATCGAGCTGGACGGAGTGGACAATCTGCTCAAGTTGGATGGCCTGCGTATCGGTGGGTCCAGATCCGGGTTTCGACCGTAACCGATCTTTTGACCATCGATCCATTTAGCCGTCACTATCACTATGTACTTAAATTGCTTCTTTACGAGGTGATTGATCTGCTGGACCCCTTAAATAAACGTCACCGTACCGGCCAGAAGATACGATGGACGCACTACTGAAATTAGTTTATACGAACGACGGCTCACAATACCAGTTGGTAAACTGTCTACAAACGTCATGTATAGATACGTAACAATATATAAGCAACAATATATAAGGCCATTTAGTGTGTGATGATGAGTCTGCTGTCATGTCAAATCAAATTATTGAACATTGCAAATTATAGTGCTCAATTAAATTAAACCACGTTGTCAGCACGCCTTATGAAACGGTTTTGCTACCGACTCACCGTCTAAACACCTACTCCTTCCATTTTAAATTGTTAGTCACTACAAAAATCTTGGAGTTAAAGCATCTTAAATTTGACCAAAATTATAGAAAAAATTAAAAAATTTTATAGCATCAAATAGGTATATCATGAAAATATAATTAATAAAGAATCCAACGATACGTACGTAGTTGTCATCCTAAATGTCATTATCTTATCATATAATTTTGGTCAAACTTAATATGATTTGACTCTTCAAAATTCTTGAAATCATTTTGGGATGTAGTTGCTATATTCTAACTTATCACCGAACATAAAGGCAATCATGACTCCTGCATGCAGCATTTTTTAACCGACACGACCAATTGAACCTGGCAGTGAGCACGTTGTCAACTCTAGAACGAAGCTTCTGTCGAGGAACAGTAGTGTCTAGTGTGTTATCCAAAACACAGATTCCAGTGGAGGCGAGGAGAGTTGACCAGTGCCTATATACAAGTAATGCATTGGAGCAACAGCCACATAGACGACACACAGCGTCCGCGGCAAGATGGTCGCCGGCGAGAATGAATGCGCAGACGCCATCTCCAAGTATGAGGAATTGGCGTCGTCCCTCCCATCATCCAAGCAGGGGCATTGGGAACTCCCGTACCGGAAGTACGAAGGCTTCTGGTACCGGAACACCAGCTGGCGCCCGACGCTGGCGATGCGGGATATGTTCGTCGGCCGCCCGACCGACATCATCCTCGCCACCATTCCCAAGTCCGCACGACGTGGCATAAGGCACTCACTTACAGTGTCGTGCACCGCGGCCACCACGCGGCAGCCGACGGCGCCACCCGCTCCTCGCCTCCAACCCGCGCCGACGTGGTCCCGTTCCTGCACTCCATCTATGCGAACCATCGCTCGGCGTCGCCCAGCCCGCTCCTCGAAGAGATGTGTCGTCGCCGCGTGTCCTGGCCGTCCACGCGCCGTTCACGGCCTTGCCGACGTCGGTGCGGGGGTCCAGGTGCCGCATCGTCTATTTGTGTCGAGACCCCAAGGATACTTTTGTCTCGCTCCGTCACTATGTCGACAAGATCAAGCCTGAGGGAGCTGCCATGACGTCGTTCGCTGAGGCGTTCGATCTCTTCTGCGACGGCGTGTCACCGTTCGGGCCAGTGTGGGAACACATGGCCGAGTACTGGAAGGAGAGCGTCTCGCGACCGGAGGAGGTGATGTTCCTCCGGTATGAGGACATGAAAGAGGACACTGTGGGGAGTGTGAGACGCCTGGCGGCGTTCCTCGGCTGCCCGTTCACGGACGAGGAGGCAGAGAGAGGCGTTCCCATGGCAATTGTGGCGCTGTGCAGCATGGACAAGATGAGGAGCATCAAGGCCAACCGAGATGGGATGTACTGGAACGGCCGTTCACGGTTCAAGAACTCGGCCTTCTTCCGAAAGGGGGAGGTTGGGGACTGGAAGGCACACATGACGCTGGATATGGCGAGGAGACTGGATGGCATCGTGGAGAAAAAGCTGCGAGGGTCTGGGCTCTCCATGATCAGCCAGCCATGATCGATCATCACTGTTTGGGTCAGGTGTGGATCGCCTTCTGTTATTTAAGATGTGTCCTGCATTTGTTGTTTCTACATGGCACATATGGGATTCGTGGACGTGCCTTTGTTTCTACAAGGCATAATAGAAGTCTCACATAATCACATCATTTTAGCAAATACACCTGCGATGCAGGGCCTTTGTGAAGTAATTTATGTAGATCTTGTTGCCAGCAACGAATGGGTTTTACAGTCTTCAGCCATGTGTGAGACAAATCCATGCACATTGCTCACCATCGCAACATAAACATGCTTTATATTGCATAGTCAATTTTTTTAATAAAATTCATCATGAAACTAAAAAGGAAGTAACCATCAGCAGGATGAGGAATTTGAAAAGCTTAAATGAATGTGAATATGAATCAAATCGAAGTGCCCATCATGTCACAACCTAGAATGAAAACCTCTACCTTTTTCATCATCAATTTATTAGTAGGCCATGTGAAACGGACATGTTTACTCATCACATCCCTAAAGAATCAGGAACTTCGTTTCAAATGTTCCTCTAGATAATTCGTATCACCAGAAACATGTTCTGTAATTTGAATCTCATTCACTCACTATGGTTACCAAAATGCGTGTTACCTTATTCTGGATCATCCGGTACAGAGAAGTCACACCTTCGCCGGCTCTGGCTCTGGCTTCACCTCACCGGATTCCCGCGCCCACGGTGGGCGCTACCATCACTGCCGGGTCTACGATTTTCAGCGCCTCGAGGCCGACCTCGCGGCACCGGTCGAGCAGGGACTCGGACTCCGCCTCCCTGCCAAGGACGAGGTACAGCGCGCCCTGGCAGAACAGCGGGCGGTAGTCGGCGGGGTCCTCCCGCGCAAGCTCCTCGAAGGCTGCGATCGCCTCGTCCACCTTCCCGTCCACGAACAGAACCTGAGCGGCCAGGAGGCGGGCGTAGCTCTCTCCACATCCGGTCGCGGCCAGGCGCGACCGCGCCTCGTCCGCGCGGCCGATGCGCGCGAGGCAGGCGGTCTCGCTGATGAGCTTTATGAACTCGAAGGTGTGGGAGTAGGACTCGGAGGCGTCTGCCTCTGCCTCTGGGATGGCGTCGTCGGGGGACACCGTGACTGTCAGGGGAGTGGGCGGTGGTGGGGGGCGCGGAGGGGGTGCACGCGAGTGCCGGCGAGGTGGCGGCGAGGGGAGGACGGCGGCGGAGGCGGCCATGCGGAGGGAAGACAGGATGGGGTGTGCAGAACTGGCGGTGGCTTTGACGGCGGCGGCGGGGAGAATGGAGCGACGCCGGGAAGAGGCGGCTAGGTAGATAGGGGTGCGGAGGGAAGAGGCGGCGGCCGCGGGGCGCGAAAGGCCATGGCGGCGGCTAGGGTTTGCGGGGCGGAGATTGCCAAGGTCTTTGTGACCGGAAGCAGCAGGGCGGCGGCGGGTTTGGTGAGCCGTGACCCGTGAGCAGGGCTGAGTGAACAAAAGAGCTTAAACTTGTGGTAAACTGGCGAGTGGCATCCGCGTCTCTGACTTGTGGGGCCTTCTTGTAACCGCCAGCCATCCAT